>JBBBDQ010000324.1:7282500-7592500 GCA_037127315.1 Ascarosepion bandense
CCAAAAACAATCGTAAGTGATAACGGTACCATGTTCACAGGATGTGAGTTTAAGAGTTATTGCGAGGCGTTAGCGACACCTGCATATAATCCGAGGTCAAATGTGCAGGCAGAAAGTTTCGTCGATACATTCAAAAGTGGAATAGATACTGATGATAAAAATATTCAAACTTTTTTGTGGTGTATAGGATTACACCCAATCACAATATCAGTGGTAATTTATCACCTGCGGAGGTAATGTATGCAAGAAAGATTAGATCAATCTTCGATAGGCTATTACCAAAGGAAAGGAAAAAGACCTTGAGAAAACCAAACTCGGATACAAAATATTTCAAAGAAGGTGATAATGTTTTCTTTAAAAATTATCGGCCAGGAAAGTTTTTGTGGGAAGACAGAAGAGTAAGTTGGAGAATCGGTAAACTGATCTATATAGTGCAAGGACAGAAGTTTGTCTGCACAAGACACCTAAATCTGTTAATACCCCGATTCGTGGAAACTGTCAATAAGTAATATTAGATAGCAATAGAGGTCTTATACGATATGTTTGAAATTAAACCACCAGCGAATGTGGAAGTACTAATGATTCTCTTGAAAGTGAGGAGACAAGGAGAAGTAAGAGAAAAAGAAAGAAAACAAAACACCTGTGCCCAGATCCCAAAAGAAAAACATATTGATGAAAAATTCCACGAAGAATTTAGCTCGTGGGGAGGTGTTGTAGAGGGACATCCTATCCTACCCCGTAATGGATAATGATACGTCACTAGACCGGCGCATACGTCATAGGCGGAGACATTTTCTACTTGATCGTTATTCCGGTTACTATTCGTTGATTGTTCTTGTAGGTCTATTGGTTTATTGTACTGTTGTGTAATAAATCTCTTCTAATCTATCTTCAGTGTTAAGTATTATTCTTACACTATTCTTTTCCCTGATATTCCTTCTCGGAATATATCAGATTGGAAATTCTATTGTTTAACCATTGCGTCGCCACCACGTATATCATTGCGCATTTGTCGCATTTTAGAGCGTAAACTACATTTTTCGAGTTGCAGCTCAGATCCGATTTTATTTCGAATGTAGTTGTGTTTTCAGACTGGAAGTATTTTCCTTCTATTATTATGTTGCATATTCTACATCTTTTTGTTGCATTTTGTGACCCCCTGTGTTGTATGTTGTTGTTCGAATTTCGATGAGGTTAGGATGTCTTTTAAATTTTGTGTCTGGCGTTTGCTGTTAATTATTTTGGTTGTCTTTAAGATTTCTTTAATTTTTTCATTATTGTTGAGTAACTCCATGTGGGTTTTTATCTTTGTGAATAATTATGGGTTGTTTTTGTTGTGAGTGGAAACGTATGCTAGAATGTTTTCCTCTTTTTCGTGTTTTTCTTGTTGTTTTTCTGGATTCCGGAGGGATTCTAATGGTATTTTTCTGCTAGTTGGAAATCCTTGTCTATTAGTGAAGTGGGGTATCCTCTCATTTGTAATGTTTTCGCAGTTCTTCTAGGTGTATTTTACGGAGGGTTTTGTCAGTTACTATCGTCGTGCTATCGTCGTGCTAGGGAATAGGGGATGGATTTTAAACAGCTTTTAGATGGTGACTCTTGAAGTGGAGGTTTTGTTGGGTGTCTGCGGGTTTTTGGTAAATGTGTGTGATGATGTGATTGTTTTCGTTTTCTATGAGTATGGAGAGGAACGGTAATTCTTTATTACTATATTCTAGCATCAACTTGATGTTGATGTGCAGAAATTATATGTTTCCCAACATTTACATGAATGCAGTGATTCAAAGTTATATCTATATATCAAAACACAGATTATGAAATATTAATAATGCAGGAAGAAAGATTCATAAAAACTACATGCCTTCGCTCAACAAAAAACATGAAAAAGACACACACACCGAATAGCATACAGACACACACATACATACACACACACATACATACACACACACAAAATTAAAAAGATAACCCCAAACAATAAAAAAGGACTGCATGACCCATAAAAAACAATTCTAAAATATTAAGACAAAATAATAAACCTCACACAAACACACACACTTACATACACAGACATGCACACACACACAAACACACACACACACACACACACCAAATTCAAAACACCGTCAAAGCAAGAAAAAACAACAAACTCACCGATGAAGAGGAAGATAGATAAGCAAAGGCGACTAGAAGATAATTTTAACATACTAAAAATGTAAACCCAGACCAAAATCACTTCAAATTGGGGTAAGCAATTGATTCATTCGTCTGTTTATTTATTTAACCGTTTATCCATTTATGCACATGCTGACGTGGAAAACACAGACCATCTAACGTGATAACATTTGATTTATTTTATTTTATCTTATTTTATTTTATTTTACTGATTTTATATATTTTCTTATTTTTTCTACTTACTTATTTATAAAAAAACAAGTTGGACATCAGAAACAAAAAGAACTCGATAAGTAAACTCACAAATTTATTCGCCTGAAGAGAGTCAATTTTAAACTCGAATCACGTGTAGCCTCACAAATACCATTATGAAAACTTAATGTATCATAACCTGTATAAATATACATTTTAAAGAAAATGTTCACGGCTTCTGACACTTTTTATTCTCTCTCTCTCTCTCTCTCTCTCTCTCTATATATATATATATATATATATATATATATATCCGAGTGGATATACAATGAGGAGAGAAAAAAGAAAAAAACTTTTTCCTTCCAAAATATTAATTTTAAAAAATTCACACTTACGCACCAGATTCTTCAAAAGTCTATAACGGTCAAAACGAGAAATACATTCACCTAATTACCAATAACCCCAACCAGCCCCCACAACAACAACGAACCAAATATAAACAAAGAATAATTCCAAATTTTTACTTCTCCCGATGATGTGTTTGAAACATTGAAACAGCCATATGATTGTAGAGAAGAGGACATATACAGAAGAAATTATGTACATGTTCTAAAACATAATTTATAATATATATATATATATATATATATATATATATATATATATATATAATTTATTTTAAGATATTAACTGTAACCAATATGAAGTAAGCAATTGCAATATAGAATCTAACAATAACTACACTTTAGTTTTTGCTACATAAAACATTATGTTTATTAAATCTCCGTATACTCTCCATGGAGCGCAATAAACTTTGCTAATTTTTCAGGAACTGAGCGGCATACTTTGGCTCACATCAGCAACGGCACTTGAGCAATGACAGCTCGGATTTGCTCCTTAAGTTCAGTGATGCTATGGGGTTTTACTGGGTAGAATTTGTCTTTGAGGACGCCCCACAGGACGGATTTCACGCTTTCGGATTTCCAGAACCACTTCAAAACCGCAATCGTGTGTTCTTCTCTTAAGCCTGTAGAGATATTATACATTTGAAAGGGAAATTAGATAAAATTTATATCAAATCTTATACCAAATAAAAATATACCATGACATAGAAGAAATACATAGGTATCAACAAAAGTATGAGCAAAAGCAATTATATAGTTAATTATGGCTGTCCTTGTATAATCTCATTGGGAATTATAGCGATGACGTAATTTTGGTTCCAATTTTTGGTATCTTCATGCGTTATATATTAAAAGATTTTCCTACGTTTTTTTGAACACATAAGAGGAAAATTTAGAACACATAAAACTGGAAGTTTAAAAGAGGTAGTATATGGTCAAGGGCTGTAAACATTTTCATCCGGGTTCGTATGGATCCTAAAATACATTTTCTGATATGTTTACATCCATACAATATTTCGGTTATTAAATTTAGCAACTCTCGTTCTGTAAATGTTACTATGGCTAACTTTTCCTTTTGGCATAATCTACAGACATCACCATAGTTTTAAATATATTTTTAATATACTCTAAGTAAGTTACACACACACACACACACACACACACACACACACACACACACATATATATATATATATATATATATATATATATATATATATATATATATATATATAAAGATAGAGACTAACTGCTCTTATTTGATTTAAATGCAATGTCAATACTCATCAATAAACCACTGGATCCTAGCTCTATCTTCAATCCCGTATAACCTTCCCTTTCCCTCCACCTATGTGACTGTCATCACACCTGCATTCTCATTTTTCTATTGCTCTTTTCTAACTGGTCTGTACTCCTCACTCTCTTCTAATTAATCTTTTTACAGTTATGTAGCCCCCCGCATATCAGTGACATTTCCGCCTTGCTCGGGGTGAAATGATTAAAAGAAAAATTCCTATGTTCAAGGAACTCTGTGCAATTCCTCAGATTAGATATGATATTAATCGTTTTTGTCGCTATCCCATGAAGTTTTTGTTTGAATGCGTTAGTTGGGGTCATGAAGACTGAGCTAGCCAATGAGAATGATTTTTGCTCGGATTTTCATTCTGAAGTCTTTAGTGTGGGAGATTAATCTCTCTCTTTCTCCTCTCTCTCTCTCTCTCTCTATATATATATATATATATATATATATATATATACGAATTTTTCATTTGGCAACTTAGGGAGTTGTGTTCGAGGGAGATACCTCATGACTTGAGGTGCTAAGAATTTCGAAACGAACCATGTATTAAAATCACTGGGGTATATTCGTCTGATTCTATGTGTGAATCCACTTCTGATAGAGATGAGTTATCTCCCTTTATCCTAATTTCTTTACTTTATTTTTTCACTACTGCTGTAGACAGGTAATGAATTCACAACTCTTTGGATCACGTCAATGGAAGTAACCAATGTTTATATCCTCTGGGCCATGTGGCCTTAAGAATATAGAGGATATAGGATATGGCACGTTGGATACAGGCATTGATTAGTTTTTGAAGAAATCCGGAGGGTAAAACGGAAAAAACGTCGTAAACATAACATCAGATATGAAAACAATAGACCGAATATTGTGTATAGATTAAATACTACTTCATCACAGAAGTATAGATAAATAATGAAAGAAAAATCTTAATTCAAAAATGTAGGTAGCCTTGACGAAGCACTTACTATGCGGCTAAGAAAAGGATCGTTCTCAACTGCTGGATCAACACGACTACGGCTGACTCCTTATTGACCTGTGCTTTGGCGGAGACAAGTTGAGCTATTACCTTCCATGGTCATTTGTGTAAAAGAAAGCCGAACGATTAGATTTGAGCATGAAATATATATAACAAATTATAGTTTATAATGTTTAATTTTTTAACATATTCATATCTAACAGTCTGATCCCCAATAATTATGTTAATATACACTAAACTTAAAATTCCAATGTAAATTTATATTTTTTCTCTTCCAATAAGAATACAGAGGTTCGCATATCAACAATTTCACCCACAACACCGGTCATTTGGACAGGATAAGAGGTTTATTATTTGTTTCATATTCATGATTTGATTTGTGGTTTGTCATTTTAAGAATTAAAACTTCTGTTTTTTTTTAAGAATTAAAACTTCTGTTTTTGCTGAAAATATTTATAAATTACTCAAAGTTCATATTCAGTAAATGTTTTCATGTGACAATTAAATTCTGGATCATTAATTAATACACTATTATATTTGGCGAAATCTGAAAAAGAAATATCTAGGCAGAATGCCATATATATATATATATATATATAATGTATATTAGATTCAATTCTTCGTCTAATACGATGATTTGCAGGCTGGTGTACTGATAACATTTTTAGATTAAAAAGATCAGGAAAATCACCTCAACGTTATTTTTGTCGAAATTCTTCGCTGCTAATAAAAGATTATGAAATTTGGAACGCCAAATATTTAACAACATTTTTCATTCAGTTCCTTTCCAAATATCACAGCTTGTTATATGCGGCAATAATTATTAAAGAGTCGATAAATTTAAGGATGTCTGCTAAGTACGCCGCCTTTTCGTAATTGCATCTCTCGTCGTATTTCGCGAATGTTACATTGACATGAAGCCTTACGAATAGCAGTAGAAACAAGTAATTATTAACTGGGAAACACTCCACCTGTGAGGCTTATGATGAATAATTAAGTAAAATATTTTGGATTATTTAAAAGTCACAGATTTAGATATCTGTCAACTTTGGAATCCGTATGTATCAATTATATTGGGATAACACAAAATAAAGCATGGCATCAACATATATTCTTCTGTTCAGAAACACAATCATTAAGACAGACAATTATAAAGATATATGCAAACTCGGTGTATATATATATATATATATATATATATATATATATATATGCGTGCGAGGTAATGCAATGAAAATAAAGCCGATTATACCCATAAAAGTACAATCACACATTTATTACATACGTATGGAACAAACTTCCAAAATTAATATCTCTAAATAATTGCTGTGAAGAAAGCAACAACACACACATACATATATATATAGTCATCCGCAGACAGATCTGTTTCGCTGTATCACAGCTCATCAGTACGGTTAGACTCCGATTGCTTTTAACCCAGAATTGAAACCCGACCGAAATGGCCTCAGTCAGCGATTCTACCTCTGGGGTAGGAGCGCTCGGTAGAAGAGGGCAAACTTTTTAGCCCGTATATTATCATTATATCATGTACTTACAAGCTTGTTTCGCGGTATCACAGCTTATCAGTGTGGATAGACAACTACTTGCTTCTGGCCTGGAACAAAATACGACCGATTTGTTGCCAGTCGGAGTCTCTACTCCATATGCACATAGAATCAGAGAGGAGAAAGTATAGCGTGTTTTCACTAATAACCACTAAACGTTCTTTCTTCTCACCAAAGATTTTTAAAAAATTGGAAGAAGTCCACATTTGGCAAACTGCACGAACGGATACGATCCATATTCGCTCTCGCTGTGAATGAAACAAACAACCTTTGATCACATCATCTGTTAGGTCTCCCTAATGATGCACAAGCATAGATTCGATTTTATTTAATGTTTCGTGAGCTGCAACCAGTAACAACGAAAAATATATATTTTAATGTCGATTAGGTTCAACTATTACTGTGCAGTAATTTATTAACATAATTCACTAAATTATTCAACCAGGAAAATAGATTAAATTGCATTAATTACTATTTTCTTGGGTTTTCTCTCTCTCTCTCTCTCTTTCACGCTCTTGCGATCGTCTGACGATCGCAAGAGCGTGAAACCCAGGGTTACAAACTCACACCTATCTATCTATCTATCTATCTATCTATCTATCTATCTATCTATATATATATATATATAGAGAGAGAGAGAGAGAGAGAGAGAGAGAGAAAGAGAAAGAGATGCTAAACGATAAGCTAGTCTTCAATAACTCATGGTTTGTTCAATTTAACCGATAATTTGCATTTTTAGTTTTGTATTATTACAATTTTTGAAGTCAGTATTTAAAAAAAAACGTCTTTACTTTTCTAAGTGGCGCTGAAGCCATGTACAGGCTGAGCATTATTGTAACATAAATCTCTAATGTTTCAGTCATTCTCAAGTAATCGATGACGTCAGCATTTTAGACTGCAACCTGAGATATTTCTTAAGCATTTCACCCTAAGTAAGGTAATACTGGCATAGATAATACATTACTGAAGGATGCCCCAAGGTATCATCAGTGAAAAAATGTGCCGCTGAATATAGGAAAGGAAGGGTGTCAAGGTGAAAAAACAATTATTTGGCTGACTTTCCCCGCCTCGGGGCGGCTGAAGCGGCTGGGTGCGCGGGGCCCATAACAGAGTCGGAAATCTGGCATGCGCTGAAATTGGTTGGCCGGGACAAAACTCCAGGATTGGATGGTCTTCCCTACGAACTGTACTTGAGGCAGTCGTCCGTTTTTGTTCCTCTGCTGGCTCTTGTTTATAACAACTGGATGGAGCAGGGGTCTATACCTCGTCGCTTCACCAGGGGTGTAATCAAGTTGCTTCGCAAGAGCAAGGACGGTGGGGGTGGCATAGATAATTATCGGCCTTTAACGATGTTAAATACTGACTTAAAGATTTTTGCTAAGATCTTGGCTTGCCGTTTGCAGGCTGTGCTCCCTAGTCTGATTGGCCCCGAGCAGACTTGTGCTGTGAAGGGCAGGACTATTCAGGACAACCTTCATTTGGTACGCCTGATCATTGAGAAAAGCGACACTGAAGCCGCGCTGATCAATTTGGATCAGTCCAAGGCATTCGATAGGGTTGACCATCGGTTTTTGGAGTCTGTCCTTTCCACCGCCGATTTCGGGCCGTACTTTCGCTCCTGGATCCGACTGCTGTATGATTCCCCCGGTGCGCTGGTGGAAGTGAATGGGGTAAGATCGAAGCCTTTCACATTATCTCGCTCCATTCGTCAAGGTTGTCCACTTTCGCCTTTGCTTTACGTTCTTGCGTTGGAGCCTTTCCTTTGCAAGTTAAAGGCGAATCCGGTCCTTCGCGGAATTTCCATACCTGGTGCTACCACCTCGGCCAGGTACTCCGCCTATGCTGACGACGTTTCGGTTTTTGTGTTGAGCAAAGCCGAGATTGACGAAGTTAGCAAAGAAATCAGATGCTATGAGACGGTGACAGGGGCCAAGATCAATCGCGATAAGTCTGTCGGCTTACGATTGGGTGCGTGGAAGGGAGTTTCTCTTCCCGGACCTTTCCTCTGGACGGACGGGCCGATCAAGATTTTCGGCGTCTTTTTCGGTCCTGATCTCCAGTTGGAAATGAATTGGTCGGAGGTTCGAGAGAAGGCCGAGGGCGCAGTTCGTCTGTGGACTCGGAGGAATCTTTCCTTAAAGGGGAGGGCGGAAGTATGTGCCTCGCACATCTACCCGATTCTCCTTTACCGACTTTCGGTACTTCCTCTCCCGTGTGCCATTCGTTTGGGACTAATACAGCTCTTGTTCTCCTTCCTTTGGGGAGAAGGCAAGTCTCCCAAGGTGCGTCGCGAGATCTGTTACCTTCCTCCTTCTGATGGCGGTCTGGGCATGCCTAGCGTTGAGATTCGTCAACACACGCTTCGCATTAGATTCCTGGATCGAATGTGTATGCTGGCGGATGAGAACGGCGGCCTCGTTCAAGAGGACGTCCATAAAAACTTTCCATCCTTGAGAAGTGTGCATTTGTCGGAGGAGGAGGCCGGCCGTACTCCTCGTGGCGAGTGCTCCTTCTATAAAGAATGTCATTTGGCTCTCCAGTTTCTCTTGTGGGCTACGGATGGCCTCTCCAACGCCCAAGCGTTGTCTCTTAAGGCATTATATCGGGTGTTAGTTAGGGGGGCCGTTCAAGATGAACTAATTGGCGAGCTCGGGCTTACGAAGCAGGAGGCTCGCTCCATATGGCCTTGGGCGCCTGGGTTGAAATGTCTCACTAACGATGAGGCATCACTCACCTGGCTGATGATCCGGAAGGCTCTCTGGGTAGGCAAGAGGCTTAAGGCAGCGGGCCTAACACCGAAATCAACCTGCGTGCGTTGTGGGCTGTCGACGGAAACCGTCGAACATGCCTTCTTCCACTGCAGTGTTGTTGCTCCGTTGTGTAAGTTTCTTGAATATCTCATGGTTCGTATCCTGCGTGGAAAGTTCTTTGTCCTTGAGGCTAGTTCTGTTTGTAGCAATGTCGTGCCTCCGTTATCTAGGGCTTAGCACTATGTGCTCTTTTGCTTACTAGGTGTTATGCGAGTCGTGATTTGGACGACGCGACAGAAGGAATTCTATGGTGATGAGAAGTTTACCTCTTCCCAACTGATCTTGTTCTTTAAGCATCAGCTTAAAGTCAAGATCAGGACGGAAAGGAAACGACTCACTCCATCTGAATTTGGCAAAAGGTGGGTGAGTCTTGCGCGTTTCTGTCGAGTGAAAGGTGCTGACCTGGAGTGGTTGTTTGATGCTGGTTAGGCATCAGGATATTGGGTGTGCTGGGCACAACATGTGCACCCCTTCCCTGTTAGGTTAGAGAAGGATTGTCTGATTTTTCTGTTGTTGTTTTAATGTTAACTTAGCTAGGTTATGATTGCTCATTGGCCCCCTTTTCTTTTGTCCCCATTTTTTCTTTTAGTTTAATCCCCACCCCTTCCCGCTTTAGGTTTTCAGCAATGTTAGTTCTTCGGTGGATACGTGGCGTCTTTCGTTAATTTTCAAGTGTGCTTTTCGTTTTTGTTATGGTGTTTAAATGGGTGAATGATTGTGTGAGTGACTGCTGATCGGATAAATGTAGTTATTATATTCCTAAGCCACGCATTATTTTTTCTTCCGGGGAAGTGACTTTGCTGTCACAATATTAGAGTAGTGGGGGGGGGCTTTTATTACTAATACGATTTTATTTAGTTTCTTGTATATATCGTTTATTCATTGTATAAAATCATTTGGGGATATTTTAATGTTGTTATTTTTTGCCCATGCCCTCCACTGAACATTGTAAATATGGGAGTTAAGTAGGACTTCATAGAGCAGCTGAGGTATTATGGTGTTCCTGGTAAGAATGGTAAGTAAAAATGTGGTATTATGGTGTCCAGTTTTTTGTAAGTGTGTCAGGGTCGACGAAAGTGAATAGCTAAGTTAAACTAGGACAGTTGAAGACCAGCCTTCCCCATCCCCAATTTCGGCCTTGTGCCACATTTTTTGTACTTTTACAAAAATAAATACGAGTTCAAAGGAGTTCTTATCTCGGCTAGTTCAGTCTTTGATTGTCCCATTCCATTTATTTGATTATTACCCCACTTCTCACTCCCTTAGCAAGTGTGCTTCTTGATTTCACCGGTTGGCGGAATACAGCCACCACTCTTTTTCTGGGATGGTCTTACTAACATTGTTTATTATTTTAGTTGAAAATTTGTTGTATTATTAGTTTGTTTTTGGGTTCATCTCCCTCTCTTCATTTTTTTCATTTAAATGTTTTAAATTATATATTATATTGTATATAAATTAATTTTATTGTCATGGGTTATTTTTCACTTTTTAGGTGTTTCTTGTAAATTTGTGGTATTGTGGTGTATGAAGGATTGGGAGGTAATGAATGGGTTCTTTTGGTGAGTGTGCAAACTGTAATGAGTGAATGGGTCGTGATAGTATTTACTTAGGTGTAGGATAGTTAAGTGAGTACCAAACTCTGCCCCTCAACTTATAGGCCGTGTGTCATAATTTTGTATGTTATGCAAAATAAATATTGTTCATATGAGTTCTTTAGACTTTTGTTGGAGTTCAGTAGAATTGTTACGCCCTGCGAATGCTGGTTCCAGTTATTCGTCAACTTCTTCGACAAACAGCAAACAGCGGATACGCATATATATAAAATATATCAAGTGATATTTTTATTAATGAACGATGGACCGTGTAGCCTAGTGAACAGAGAGTGAGAGCGCGCTTCTACTGGGGTTGACGGGGGTGTCGTCGCTATCTGTTGCTCCTCTGGTCTGGTCTGGCTCTCTCGTCTGCCTCTGTCTCTCTGCTTGAAATCCGTGCGCCGAGGTCTTTTTTATAATCTCCAAACCGGTACTTCCGGATTTTGCCTCGCCCACGCACGCCCACGTAATTCTCAGAGACACCTGTTCTGTTTGCCTCTTGTAGCCATTTCCGCTACTGCCGGAAATAAGGTCAAACAAACATCCGTTCCTTTCAACGACCGGAAACGCCCCCGCTTGCTCAGCTTCCTCGGGTGGGGCGGGATTGTTATATTACAGAAATACTTAGCAGTTGATATTAGTCGGCAGTTAGCCGAATGCTAAGGAGTCATCTTTCAGTGAAAGATTACAAAATTCCTAGCATTTTGGCTACGTTAGGTCGATTAGTAGCCGACATAGCACGATTATAATCTTCAGTGCGAAAACTACGCCACAACAAAGGGAAAATCTGGAAGTTGACTCATGGCATAACAGAGGGAAAATAATTGAAGCGATTTAGACTAAATAGATTACTAAAGGTGAGAAAATACGAGAAAAATCATCAATGTGGAAAGAAAATAAAAGAACGGTGTTAATGAGAGAGAAAATAACGATAAAAATAGCTTTACGATTTTGTAAAATTAACAATAACTGGAAACAAGCAGTGTGGAATAACATTTGATAAATGAGAGAAAACAATGTTAACTTACGGTTGCATCTAAAGACGTGATTCTGGCGCCATTCTGGTCAGTCAGATAAGTACCTTACCGGATACACGCCTGGGTGATAAAATGTTTTTTTTATTTATAAATTACTAAGCAGAATAATTTCCTCTTGTATATTACCGTTTGTTTCTGGATTTGGCCGGTTGACAAGACTATATGACAGAGTGTGCTCGCCTATTAAACCTATAATTTTGGAGAGAATTTGTGTGAGCATACCTTACTCATTTTTATTTGTGCGTGTCGATGTTCTCTCTATATATATATTCTTCCATTTACTTGCTTTCCTGACAGCTCAAATCCCCAAGAATTTAAATGTAAAGTCAATAGTCATCTCCTATCTCACTAATCTGCATCCTCTCTCTCATGCTCTCTTCTCCCCCTCCATTTCACTCTCATCAGTTTTTCGTCCTTCTCTTACCCACTTCCTGACACCCCCTCCAACTTGTCACTCTTACTCATAACTTTTCTTCTATGTAACCCTCTGCAAAACAGTGGCAGTAAAATGCCTTGCTTGGTACGATATGATCATAAATATATATATATATATATATATATATATATATCAGAAATTCATTGAACACCAAATCTTGATGGCGTTTCAATTTCAGTATGCTATATATATATATATATATATATATATATATATATACCAAGACAAACAAGAGTTTCTACATAAACACGCACATGCACTATCACATACATTGATGTACAAAATATTTCTCAGATATATATTTAAAAATTTCCCGTTATTTTAACACCACTGACACGTGGTATCAAAATACACGCGCTCACACACACATACACACACACACACACACACACACATTCAAATATATTTGTTATCTTTACTCTCTAACTTACCCCTAAACAGAAAAGCGTTTCTAAACAGTAATGCATATACACTATAAAACATACAGTCTTAATTTCACTCGCTGCTCCTAAAGCTAGCGTTTTTGTGCCAATGTTCATGATATTGTTATGGGTCTCGTGATATTAATTTCGATTTCGAGTTAAAGGTAAATTTGAGAATGATTGAATATACTGAATGTTCTGTAATTTTTTAAGAATTGCCCAGCTCAAATGTAAATCTATCTGTCGTTTTGCCATTGCAACAAATAATTGTCATGCAGCGAAATCAAATCTTTGTTTTTTTTATCCATGCAATGTCTTTATTTTTAAATACAATACTAACCGAAACCTCACTGCTTATAAAATTTCCCTTAATTGGAAGAATTTATAATTAGCCACATCGAAGACAGAGAAAAAAAAATTAATAGATTCTGTTTTAGCCGATAGTATAAATCTAGCCGCAACTTTCTTCATTGAAAACCTTCCTTCTTCAATATGTATATACATAAATAATCTAATTTTCCCCAATATAAGCTGACGAACAAAAGGAGAAACAACTCTAAACCAGCTAAAATCAAACCGCCTAAAGCCCTTAACCTTTCCTTCACTAATATCCGGGGCATTCGTACTAACTTTCCTAGCGTAGAAGCTTTCTTTCATGAAAACTCCACGGACATCCTAGCGCTTTGCAAAACTAACCTCAACTCTTCTATTCCCTCCTCTGACCTCTCCATCCCTGGTTATCTCCCCCTCTTAAGGAAGGATTCCACTGTCCACATGCGTGGGCTGGAGATCCATGTCAGCGAACACCTCCCCATAGCTAGGGTGACTTCAATTGAATCTGCTGCCTATCAGTATGTATGTCGCCGTCTGTCTCTCCTCAGTTCGGTTAGTTACTTATTCTTTCTGTACCGTTCTCCCTCCTCTACTGACTGCTCCCTTCTAGATAGCATTGCTGACAACATTGATAAGGCTATTTCCTGCTACCCATTCGCTCACATATTTGTATTCGGAGATCTCAACGCCCATCACTCTGAGTGGCTTAAAGTTACTGATCTAGCGGGTGTCCACGCCATTAACTTTGCTATTTCCCAATCCCTTTCGCAAGTGGTGGATTTCCCACTCTCTTCCCAAGCACTCCCTCCGGATCTACACTCTGTGGTGAATTGGGGCAAGATGTGGCTTGTCAACTTCAATGCGTCCAAGACCAAGCTGTTGTCTGTCAACCATCACAGGCAACCTCTCCTGTCTCTCATAAGCATGGACCAAGCGATTCTCCCTGAGTGCAAGACGCTGCGCCTCCTCGGCCTTACCCTCTCTTCTGATCTCAAATGGAACCGCTACATCAAAACCATAGCTAAATCCACTGCTAAGAAGGTTGGGTCACTGTGTCGATCCAGGACGTTCTTTCCGCCTGAATCCATCCTGCATAGATACAAGTCTACCATTCGACTCTGCATGGAGTACTGCTGCCATTTATGGTCAGGCTCCCCTGCCGATCACCTCAGTGTTCTCGACAGGCTCCAAAGGAGAGTTAGTAACGTGATAGGTGCTGACTTGACGGCTCGGCTACAGCCACTTCCTCACCGACCAGATGTGGCCTCCCTTTGTCTGTTCTATAAGTACTTTCATGACTTCTGCTCAGGTGAACTGAAGTCACTGGTGACTCCTCAACAGGTGTTTACTCGTGCAACCAGAATGGCAACTGGGTCCCACCCATTCACAGTTAGGTTAGACAAATGCAGACGACAATTCTACTCCCGCAGCTTCTCCTCTCGCACTTCCCGCCTGTGGAACTCGCTCCCATATTCTTGCTTTCCTGACGGCTACAACCTCTAGAAATTTAAATGCAATGTCAATACTCATCTACTAACCACTTGTCTCTATCCATTTCCACACCGTATATCATTCCCTTTCTCTCTCCCCTTGCAACTGTCTCACACCTGCATTTTCATCTTTCTATTGCTTCTTCCTAATTGGTTTGTAATCCTCTTCTCCCTCCTCTAATTAATTTTCTTTCAGTTATGTAGCCCCCAGCACATCAGTGGCTTTATGCCTTGCCCGGAGTGAAATGATTAGAAAAAAAAGGTATCTTATATTGCATTTCCAGTGTGATCTCCATAAAAGGAGAGAATAGCAGGAGAGAATGGGTTCTATAACTTCGGTTGGCAATTAGTCTACCACAGAAAGAAAAACATACTACTGTTGGAAAGTTTTCTAACTAGTCAGTAAGCGATAGTAGGGACATAAGCCTAAGCTTACATTACGTATGACATTTAACTTATGTAACAATATCTATGTCTATAGCGAAGTATTTTTGGCGTGGATTATGGTACCAGCGAGCCGCAGTAACATTCCGGTTGTGGCTGTTGCTTTTAATACCATTCTGAATGCTGTTAATCTTTCTGTTCTCTTCCCAGTTAGGTGTTAAACAGAAAGAGATACTGGTTTCTTTAGCCTTGCTTGGTACAAAGTCTGTCAGAAAACCATCTGTAAATTTAAAACTGGTTAAACATCAGGATAGCCGTAAAAAGCTAATTTATCCAATAAACAATTCAACACCATTCGGGCCATGTACATTATCGTGAGTCGTCGAACTGACTGCTATATTGAGTGGGAGAGACATAGATAAAAATTAATGTGTACTTCAAATTCAGGTTGCATTTTAAAGAAGCTTGAAGCTTTTTATCGGGGAAGGAATCACAAGGAATGGAGTTTTAAAAGTAGAAATTTTGATAAAAATAATAACCGAAGTCGAAGTGACTGTTGCCTTTAGCTTTTTCAAGAGGAAAAGTTTGAAACCTAGATTTCAATCTAGTAGCACACTTAAATTCACGTAGTTTGGGCACCAGTGAAGAATGCTCATAAGAGCAGTTGGCATGAAAATATTTGCAGAAAAGACAGAGAGAATCCATATCACGTCGGCGAGAAAGTGACTGAAGTCGCAATGCCAATTCAAAATAGATTACATTCCAAAACCTTCTTTGGATTTTGTCAAGATCCTTGAGATTTATAGCAAGAGTAGACAACAAAAGGTGTAGTCGATCTTCTTTAATAAAAGCACTTTTTCTATATTTCTTTTCCCCTAACCCGCCTTATCCATAACATATATTTCCTATCGCTTTTAACTCTACGTAAAATTTATCTTTCTTCGTTGGGAAAAATAATGCATTTGCGCATGCTGAATTCAATTTCTCTACATCACGTTATATTAGAGATCTACGTATAACGTTACACCCTGTTAAGTTTAAAAGCATTGTGTTTTGTTTTTATTTATTAAATGATAGAATTCTCGTTTTCTGGTTAGTATCTCTTCCAGAATCACTAATAAATCAGTCTCAGAAAGGTAAAATCAATGACATTTGATTTCCTTTCACAGGGAAAACTTTAAAAATTCTAAATGGAATTTACAGTTTCTGCGATTCAGGACATAATTTGGCACAAGTTATAAATGAAACATTATAATTAATTAAATTTTAAAGAAAAATATTTTAGATGTTTACATAAAATGGTCAGTTCATCTCTACGGTTCAGTAGTTCCGCATATTTAGGGAAACTTAAAATCTTTTCACTCAGGCATAAAGAGAAGATGTAGAACGACTTACAGATACTTGTTTTTTTCCAGAATATTCTATTCTACTTTTGGGGTTTTGTTATAGAGCAAATAAACCAATGAGATTCGAAGGCATCGCAGAGTCTAACGCTCCTATTCTAATGTGAAATTGGTTATATGAATTGTTTTTTATCCATTGTTCTTGATTTTGGCTAAGAACTGATATCTTAGTGGCTATTATAATATTAATTTAATCCTTAGTTAAGTCTGAATAATATGTGGCGAATTCCAGTGCCTATGTTAAAAGGTCTTTGGAAACTGACAGATAATATCCAAATATCTGAAATTGGATTAAATAACAGTCGTTTTTATTCTTTATATTGCAAAAACAATTTCATCAGTTGTATTAGTTCATTAAAATTAATCCAAGGTTCTGGTTGATATTGTTTCTTAATCGGTTCTAGTATAATTTTACCAATATCTGGCCTAATTGGGTTAATGATCCAGTGGGTAGATTTGACTCAAAATTAGGTTTGTGATCTTATAAAATTAAGCAAGCCTCTGTAGTACAAATTTTATTAACTTTTTTTTATCAATTTTGATATTTTCAGTAATACTTTTTTTATATAGTATTCATCCTTTTAACTAAATTGAGTGGGTTATTATTTGCCTTTTTATAACCTTGTGTAAAATTATATATATATATATATATATATATAAATGAATAAGGAACAAAGAATATAATTGCAACGTTCAAAACATTAATTTAAAACAATGCTCAACATAAAAATAGAGCAATGAATATTTATTATATAATATATTTAAAACATGTACATAAAACATCTTTATACAAAATTGTACATTTGTTTTGATACTGAAAGAACAATTTCGAAAACTAAAGTTTGTACTTCTTTATTAGCTGATAATTTGAATATCTTCTAAAGTATAATTTTTAATAAATTCTCATATATATATATATATATATATATACATATATATATATATATATATAAATTGAAGTATAAAATGGTTTGATGAAACTTATATTATTTATTATTCTGGTGTTTGATGCGTGCATGAAATTTATGTTTTTACCACACGGTGAGAATAATTTAATATATATTTGTTACTAAGTGTGTAAAGGGGGTGTGTATGAATTTTTATGAAATATGGATGATAATTATGTGTTATTAAAAACATCTATTCTATCCAAAACTTTTGCTAACAAAACTTCAGGGCGTAACTTTAATCACGCAAGAATCACGCTGTGTCATCTGTCAATTTATCATCTATCGAAAGTTGTTGCAGTTCTCACATATATTGATCATTTTATCCAAATAAAATAGAAACAAAATGCAAGTCTTGGGTTGTCTAGAAAGTTCATGCCGATTTTTAACTCAATATAAAATTATCCTATAAAATTATCCTATAAAATATTTATCCAAGTAAATATGAACACTTTTGCTGCACATAATTTGTTTATTTTTTCTTCAGCTTAAAAAATTTCGTATTTCTAGAATTTCGTTTTGTTCTCTGCAAACAACTCATACAAGATTTTTTTCTGTCGTTATCCTTCATACAAAAATTAAAATTTTACCAAAGCCGCGAAACACTAAAAATCCAAAGGATCAATGTCTTGTGGGTATCAGTCAATCAGTTAAGTGCCATACGGGATGAAAGCTTTGAACAATAATGTCTCAAAAGTAACATGACTGACTGGATAGTTTTTTTCGAATTAACTTGCCATTACATTCTTTAGTAGATTCGCTACCATACTAGGCTATGGGACCAAATATGTCCTGTTATTTAAATTTGAGGGAAGAAACGGATTAATATCTTTTTCAAGGATATTAGTGTGAAAGTGAATGATTCATCTGGGATTTAAACTCGGCTCACCGATTTCTTCTTCCAAGTCCCACAAACATGTCAGCCAAGCTACAAGAATTTTCTTCTGCTCGCCAATAAAACATGAGGTGTTACATCACGGTAATGAACTACAACAACTTTTCTCCTAGCAAGTTTTGGATATTTTTTTCAATTGCTACCTTTAATTCGTCCAGTTTGACCAGTAATTTTCAGAATTAATTGACTGGTAACTTAGAGGAAGCTTATTGTACAGGATTTCGTCTTAACTCCCCCGGATACACAGTATATCATTTTAGGAAAAAAAGAAACTGTTTTAGGATGAATGAAGTTGGCTCATGTAGCTTACCTTAGGCTCATTTTTGTTGACAAGTGTTCTAAAAGATTCCTTTCTTATCCTCCGTCGTAATTCGCTTACAAATGATGTATTTTCATTGCGTTTATACATCAAATCACATGCAGAATTGCAATCACAAAGATGACATTCACTGGGATCATGTGCTAACCAAAAAAACATTACAAATTTAAAGCTGTCATGTTGTCGTTTCTTTTTAAACAGACTTGTTAAGATAAATACATGCTACTAATATATACCGTCCTTGTTTGTTTTTGTTCATATATATATATATATATATATATATATATATATATATATATATATATATATAATGATAATATACACGCAAAAAAGTCTGCCCACTTCTACCAAGCGCCCATAGCCCAGAGGTAGAATCGCTGACTGACGTCAATTCGGTCGGGTTCCAATCTTGGGTTAAAAGCAGTCGGAGTCTAACCGTACTGATGAGCTGTGATACAGCGAAACAGATCTGTCTGCGGATGACTATATATATATATAGTGTATCTAGGCAGCAGATAATTTTCTAAAAATATACTGTTAAATATAAGAGACAAAGAATTTCTACTATGTTTAATCATGAGCCGTTCTAAACATCGTAGTTTGGCTTTAATTTCAGGTGAAAATAAAGACAAAAATTCTCTAACATTTGGAAATCTTTTTATTAAGTTGGTTAATTGACCTCATAGTCTTTAATAGCTTTACAAGCACTCAACTAAATCGTTTACAGAAAACCAATGTAGTGTATCAATTTACATGCCCGTTCAGAGATTGTATCTCTGGTATTAATAATAAACCCACTACATATATTACTTTTACTACAACCACGCTCTCCCGTAGACTTACTTGTCACCTTTCTGATCAGAGTACAATTAAACAAAATTTCTTAGAAAAACATGTAGGTAATATCAGACGGGGGACATCTACATTAAATTCAAACAACCCACACTTAATAAAATTACATTTAAATCTGTTCATAACACATTACATTGCACTTAACTATATGGTTTTGTTATAAATTCGAGCTCTCACACGGTGTGACGTCATAGAACCGCATTACAAATTTACAAATTGCGTTTGCTATTTTTGGTAACTGTTATCGTTGCTTAGCAAAGTTTTATGTCAACACAAGATAAAATCGTCACTGATGGTGGGTGTCTTTATTTTAACGTCCTTGTAACCTCTCTGAAGGTGGCTCATCACAGATGAAAGCTTAGAACTAACTTAATTAAAAATTATCCAAATGTTGGAGAATTTTTGTCTTTATTTTCACCTTAGATTTTTAAAGACAAAATATGATGTTTAGAACGGCTCATGATTAAACATAATGGACATTCATTGTCTCTTATATTTAACAGAATATATATATATATATATATATATATATATATATATATCCGAGTGAATAAGGAACGAAGAAAAATTTACAACGTCCAAAACATTTATTTAAAACAGTGCTCGATATATAATATAGAGCGGTGAATATTTATTATAAATAATATTTTAGAACGTTTACAATTTTATATATATATATATATATATATATATATATATATATATCCACTACAAATTGAACTTTATGTTTCGACATTTGACTTCCAATGTCTTATAAGGTGGAGTGGAAATGAATGGAAGTCCTCTTTTCTTAGATAATTAGTGATAGTAAAACATTTTAAATCGCTACACAAAGGCTACCGAGTTAAATTTCTATTGGTTAATCTAGTCTTAGCCAAAAAAACAGAATTCTGTCCATATATCGTTTCTCTCTGAGAAAATGTAACGATTTTTTTAAATGTATGTAGAAATTTTTTTGAACACCAGTGACCAACGATCTCTTCACAAGTAAAATTAATTGTATTGAAACACGTTAGCTCTGTGTACCATTGTTAATTTTTTAATTTTTATTGCAAATCCCTATCAGAAAAAATATCACCATTATATTGTTCTACTTTGTATTGAGCACTTAAAAAATATAGTTCATTGTCGTGAAAATTTTCATTTGAATGTAGAAAATAATACGTTTGTTAATCAAAGTGTTTATATGGATGGGGGAAGAGAGAAAAATTATGGGCGAGTATAATTTATCTAATGAGAATGAAGTACAACAATTAAATTTGAAAATATGTGGTATATTTTTGGGGAATACAGGGTTTTTCTTTCGGTGTTTACAAGAAAAACGACAGTTCAATGGGCTGCTGTCTAAGCTGCTTTTTGTGTTAATGTATACATCAATAATAATAAAAAAGGAATAAAAACAAATCAATATTGCAAGCATGCAACATTAAAAAGAATTCAACTTAAGAAAAATAATCAAAAGCATTTAATCATTTATAGAGACACTCACATACCAAAATAATAACTTGAACCAAGCTCCAAATAAATAAGAAAAAATTAAACACATCAGCAGTTAGAAATCAGGCCCTGACGAGAAAAGTCTGTATAATGTTAACTTCACGAAAATTTGAAGTTGGTAAGACTCTGCTCAGTTAAGTGAAAAACTTGTCCACATTATTCATATATATATATATATATATTTATATAAACACACATTTAGGAATACATTAGTATAAATAAATTATCGGATTAGCGTCGTGTAGTTTCTCGGCAATGTTGTTTATACACTACTCGTTACGATTATTCATTCGTTTCAGTGTTTCAACTGATTATATATTCAGCCCTGATCATACATAATCCGACGAGGAGTTGCTTCAATTCATGAATAGATACACGCATGTTTCAAACGCTTGCATGTAGGTATTTAAATATGCATGTTCAATATTTACATCTTACCAGCTTCGGACCAAAAATAAGCCACTGGGAAGGTAGAAAGCGACAGATGAGGACGGCGCGCAGTTCACCGATCGATCGATTGATAAACTTACTAGCATAGGGGGTCCAGAATAGAAGAACAATGGCCGCTCGGTGTCTTAGCCATCTCAGTGAGCACAACGTAATATATAATTGATAATAGGCATTAAGACCTTAGAAACGTTATGATTAGGGCGTATTGCAAACGCTTTTGTTCCCGCTTGTGTGTGAGAACTTCCAACAGCCAATGCACGCGAGGGACAGCACTCAGTAATGGTTTAGTCAAATAAGCAGCCTTGTTCAATTATAGTTAACGTGGATATGATTTGTTTCAGCTCTCTTTAAATTGTCTTCTTTCTTTTTAGGTTACCTAAACCAGACAGTAAACTTCACAATAAACCTCATAGAATTACTGTCGGCCGTTGGAACATTATTTATTTGAAGGGGTTGGATTTTTTAAACAACTGTAGATATAAGCATTTTGCTCAATCAGATACTAACATGAAACTCATATATTTCATTATTCCTATTAAATTATATTATCTATTTAATTATTAAAGAAAAAAAGAGACGATGCAAAATTTTCATTGTGAATTAATATAACGCAAATATTCACGAAAAAAGATTTTTAATCATTACGTAATTTAATAAGAAAGCCACTGTATTGTTAGTTACTTTTCTTTTTATTTGCAGAAGTATTTATGTAGTCACTGATATCTACTGTGTAGAATAATAATTGGTAGCATTTTCAACAGATTACGTTGAAATGTGAGTTTTCATTTGACACGTAACTGAAAGATATATCACCTATCAGTTAGTTATACGTGGTTTGAAGATCATGTCTGGTAAGAAACATGACTGATTGGGCAAAAGATTTTTCGCAGTAGGTTGCCATTACTTTCTGCAGTAGACTGGTTGCCAACTAAGAATATTGAACCGAATCTGCTCTGCTATTTAATCTATAGCTGGAGGAAGAAAAAATGGATTAATAACTTTTCGAATGGTATTTGCGGGATTCAAATGGAATACGAACTCATCTCTTTTATTTCCCGTTCTGAATTTATATTTATTGCACCACACCGAAACATGTGTTCTATATATTTCCTGAAAGTAACATTTCGTTATATATAAATCTTTCCAAACGATCCCTGTGTGAATTTTGGATATTAAATGTTATTTCTTAAATTTATTGTTAACATTGAATCTCAAAGAAAATGAAATGCATTTTATTAATGTGATGATCAAACAGAAAGAAAACGTAATTACCAATTTTTCAAGTAATAGGCAAATGAAATGTAAAATGGATTGTTTTCAAAAATGTCAATCTATGAACAGCTTTCGGGATATGAGAGTGTTGTGGATTAGTTTTCGCACTGAAGTTTTTAATCATACTACGTCGGTTGCTAATCGACTTAACGTAACGAAAATTTTAGGAAATTGGTAATCTTGCACTGAAAGCTGACTCCTTAGTATTCGGCTAACGGCCGATTAATATAAACTGCCTAGTAGTTCTACTGAACTCAAATATAAGTCTAAAGATCTCCTACGAACTTCCCGTTAAATATTATTAATATAGAGAGCGTTTTATCTGAAGAATAGGTGTGTTTCTCCAAAACAGAGCGGCATTGTGTCATTGGATCTTCTTCTGCAAAATTAGTCACTGAATTTAGAGAAATGCGATCCCTTAATGAGCCGGTTACATAGAGCAATCGATGAAGAGATCGACCGGAAGCCGATTTTCGTGTCTTCCACGGGTACAATATCAGTCTTCAAGTTTTTTTGCAGTGCATCGGAAATTTGGAAATTTTACTCTAACATACTACAACGGCGTTTTACTCACCTGAATTTCTGTCTTTTGTTAAATATTATTTTGAGATCTAAGACTTTCCCTTAATTAAAAGAACGTAAGTAGAAATCTGTAAGAAAAATGAGATCAGTTCGTGAGCTAAAAATACGACAGATTCTGAAAGAAAGTAATAATAAAAATGACTCATTAGAACAAATAGCATATATGTCAGTCAGTCAGTTAAGTGCCATACGTGATACACGCTTGGGCGATCATGTCTCTAAAGAGACATGACTGACTGGGCAGAAGATTATCCCGCAGTAGGTTGCCATTGCTTTCTGCGGTAGACTGGTTGCCGACCAAGGCTATAGAACACAATCTGTCCTGCTATTTAACCCATAACTGGAAGGAAGAGACGGATTAATACCTTTCCCAAGGGTATTTGCGCGTAAGTGAAGACAATGGATTCAACTGGAATTCGAACTCGGCTCCCCGGTTTATCGTTCCGAGTCGATATCCACTGTACCACAGCATATATGTACATATGTGTGAATATTGTCTTCGCATTTCACATAAGAATTTCAATGATTGGTTTTCAGAATTAGTAACATATTCAATTTATTCTTTTCTTATAAATTCTGCTTTAATACATTCACATAATGCCAAAATATTATGTCAAATTTTCATGATACATTTCACAATAAAACTTGAATTGTCCTAGCGGATTTCATATTTTTAATATCTACTTAGATTAATACTTCACTATATACTTTGTAATTATATAAATCATTATCTACACTAGAGAATAGATGTATAGCCCAGCGGGATTTTAGTGGTTATGGTAAGGCGAAGTGCTTATTCGATAAGCTTCAATATGAGGTTGCTGTGACTCTTAAGCTAAATAAATGTGAAGTAACTTCTAGTTGTTCTTGTATTTGTAAAATTGCATTAATGCTTGGTCAATTTTGTCAGTAAACGGGAATGATGTATGTACAGTTGGAAGAACGGTGTCAGGTGTTACAAAAGCTTGTAATGTAATGCGATAATAGGTTGACACAAAAGTAAAGGCATTGTCTCTGGAAAGTCGGATAAGGTTGGCACCTTTTCGAAAGCGTGAAATTGTTATAGCATATGATAAGGTAGAAGTTATAAAAAAACACGATCTTTGTTGGAATAAAACTAAGCATTTTGAAGAAATAAACGATCGCAAAAGCTATATTTTACATTATTTTTGTCGTACCCTGTGTGTCAATTAAATTTTTTGTTTGAATATGGAAGCATCAACTTTCTATCTACCAGGGACTCGATTTGGTTTCAGTTTGAGTGAAGCGTCTTGAAGCATAAAATTAGGCCACACCAGTTTTTTTTTAAGAAAATGATGTATTTCATTCCATTTTTAGTACTGGATAGTATTTTAGTGGATAATTGTAAATAAATTTGATGCGATTTTTTTTAATACTTCACAAAAACATTTGCCTCAAATGAATTCTTCTGCTTGCGATCACTTCCCCATGCTAGTCTCTTATTATTGGCTGGCCGGAGGAAAGGATTCGTGGCTGCCTTGTAAAATTGTGCAAAGTAATAATAGCAGAAGGATCATTCTATTTTATTTTAGTATTATCCACTTGGCAATAAATATTTCAAATTGTATAAAATACATTTAAAAAAAATGGGGTTGCCTAATAATTATGGCCGGTAGTGTATATTTAGAGTAAATTTTATTTAGGGAATATTTTTACAAGAAAAAGCATCTTGAAAAATATGGTGAAATTTATCATAAAATCATGAAGTAAATTGACAATTATTTCCATGTGTTTACCAAGAAAACATTCGTGGGATCGTATTACATCAAAATACAATTGAATATTTAATTGTCTAATTATTTTCTCCTACGTTCATTTTTTCTTTTTATCTTTCATCATGTTCATAAGTAATTACTTATAAAAATCACGTTTGTTTTATAATGTTTCCTGTTCTTTTCTCATTTTACACCATCCGGTTACTCATAATTGAAATGTCCATCTCTTACTAATATTTTTATTCTGTACTTCGAATGAAATATTTGATCATTTGTTCCCTTGATGTTTTTTTTCTCATGTTTCCCCGTATGGGTTTACAATGCTGTTTATCACTCCATCGACCATATTTCATTCTGACAATTTTTTTTATGTTCTTTGAAGTGATCTCTTTTTTCCTTGGCAAAATTGCATCGAATCATACACAAACGTCGTACTTTATGACGAAATTGGTCGATCGACCTTTATTAGTGTGCGGGAAAACTACAGCAGATTACGGGGAGAAGAGAAGACAAACGAGGGAAATTGGCCGTTTTCTTCAAATACATGAGCAGAAGCTTAGTTGACGGAACAAAACAGCAGTATAAACTCATAAAAAATTCATGAATCCTAAATTAGCACTGTTTGAAATATGCGAAACCACTAGTCATTACTTTGCACACTTGCAGGATACAATGGTTTTAAGACCGTAATATGTAGTAGACATATTATCTCGAAAGGAATGCTCAGAATTAGGCTACACGATTTTATACTAACAAAGCTTGCAACTTTGTAAACGCATATAACACAAAATGGGTTTGGATATGATTATTTTGAAGAATGTTTATGTTGAGGATCGAAGTTTTTTATGTGTTCATCATCATTCACTATTTCTCTTTGAAGATCAACTCTTATTAATATTGAATGAGAGGTCGAAATGTCACTTTATTTAAGACCATTTCCAGAAGAAAAATAGATAAAGAAAACCTTGACTTTTCTGCTACGATCAAACTGTACATCATGTAGGATTTGGAGTTAGCACCCAAGCTCCCTTAGCATAATTGAAAAAATCCGATCAAATTAAGGTGTCAAAGGTTTTGCCATGTCGACATACAACACTTTGTTTGCTCCCGGTTTTTTCCGGGATATATCTTAGAAAGAACATCATGTTACTTGTGGCACAGTGTGAGCTATTTTACACACTAGTTCTCAGAGGGTTTTGCAGAGCGATATTTATAATTTGCAGAATTTCTCCAATTTTCCTGCCGAGTGATTATGAAGTCATGGTGGGTTAAGCGTCCAGAATATTCTTACTTTTAGTGAATTATATTTTTTGCCTCTTCGAATTAATTAGCCATGTTTTAGTTTCCTGATTGCGTTCTCAGTTTATGTAAATAAAATAATATACCGCGTATTAGTTTAGCTCGTTTATGTTAAGACTATACATCCGGCAGTAAGGCCTTTGATCAGGAGTTTAGAGGTTTTGAGAACCGTAGAACCGCCTCTTAATTGCTGTTGCTGCTAGATCTACTCTGACTAGGTTTAATAGAACCGGTTAGGGTTCCGTCTATAGTCAAATATTGAACACGCAATCAAAAATCAACAGCATATATTTTATAATAAAATGACCTAAAATAGATTTTTTGATCTTGTAGTGTATATCTACCGTAACAATATTTATATTTTGGATTCGACACGACGCCCGATTGATCAGACGCATGACACAGGAAATAATAAACAAAACCAGAGTAAAGAGAATAAACATGTACTACCAAATAATACAATTAATCGAGAGAAACAAAGTGAATAGAAGAAGATGGATTGTTCCCCTTAGATTGTTAAGGAAAGTCAACTATTCATTGAAACAATGATTGGAATACATTTCTGAAAAGAAGATTAAGGTGTGTTTCTTTTTAAATAATCGTGTCGCCCCAAGCAAGGCATTTTACTGTCACTGTTGTGCAGGGGGTTACATATAAGGAATGTTGAGGAGTGAGGGGTTGCAGGGAGTGTCAGGAAGAGAGTAGGAGAAGGAAGGGATTGCTGAGGAGAGTGGGGTGGACGAGGAGGAATGTTATGAGGAGTGAGAGGTTGCAGGGAGTGTCAGGAAGAGAGTAGGAGGAGGAAGGGATTGCTGAGGAGAGTGGGGTGGACGAGGAGGAATGTTATGAGGAGTGAGAGGTTGCAGGGAGTGTCAGGAAGAGAGTAGGAGAGGGAAGAGAGTACTAATGAGAGTGAGGTGTATGTAGAAAATCATGTGAGTGAGGATATAAGTTAGTGAGACAGGAGATGACTATTGACTTTAGATTTAAATTCTTGGAGGTTTTAACTGTCAGGAAAGCAAGTATGCAGAAGAGAATTTCACTGGCGGAAAGTGCGAGAAAAGAAGCTGATGGAGTAGAATTGGTGTTTAGAATTTATTGGTTTCACAGTAAAAGGGTGGAACCTAGTTGCTAAGTTCCCATTGAAGTTTGTATTGGGAAATGGGTGTGCTTATGCATATATGTATAAGAAATAAATTCGCGCCACTGGTTGCTATCTGCAATCAGGCGGGTGTGTGGGAGCGAGAATTATACAGATGTCCCTCTACTACCTTGATAGCAGGGGTCTCGCTGAAGTTAGGAAACGTATGTTCCCACGATCACTGGCCTACAATTTTGCCCTAACTGGCGTGCAACACGTGTGTAACTCCTTAAATAGACATGAGGAATACGCGGAAATAGGATTTAACACGTGAACATGTGATGACCAGTCAAGATTAACCAATCATGTCCTGCTAACATAACGTATCATGCGGATGAAACACGCATGTTGTTTTAATGCGTAGGTGTGAAATTGTGAACATAATAATAGCTAACATTACATGTTGAATAATGTGTATATATGTGTAGGTGTGAAAGTGTGAACCGCTCAATCTACAATATGTATATCTTAATTAAATATATTTACCCTGAATGTATAAAGTCATCAGTAGATAAAAATAAAATTATGTAGAAAATAATTAGAGTTTGACATTAAAAACACTTAGTGTTTATTATGCCACTAAAAAAGGTATCCAACCAAACAACAATCATGAATTAACTCGTTCATATTTGATATCCTACTATTTATTAAAATCGAAATGTATTTTAGAATATGACTAAAAAAATTCTAAGACACGAAACAAACATATCGCTACCTCTATTAATCAGGTCCACACAAACATGTATATCTTAAAAAGCGTATTACCATGTACGATGTAATAAACAGAGAAAGCAGAACGTATATCTTATTTGTATTACTTCAAAGCTACTGAAAAAATTAAATTTCTACATAACATAACCCATATGGTGTTGATATGCCGTTATAAAAATCAATAAAATGATACTAGATTTAGATTCGCTGGTAACTATAAGAAGTTTAGCTGACGAGACTGAATAATGCTAATGATCTGAATGTGTTATTACTAACAGTTCATTATGGACTACATGTCTTTGACAATTGTTACACAATTTGAGCAGCGTAGACTGGTGATTTCAAAAAAGGGTGGTATAGTTGATTCAGCTAGTGGCAGATTTGTTTGTTCATCCTGGGAATCAAAAGAAACTTCATCTCTCGGTACAGTTTTTCTCATTTTCTTTTCTTTAGAACCTTGTTTATTTGACTTTTTAAAACCTCGCGGAAGGCGTCTTTTTTCAACAAATCAATATAAAAGAATGAATTAAACCAGATATTTGAGCTTATTTGTTGAAAGTTTTTGCATCCAATTGTTGTTTTCGTTGAACATATCATTTGTTTTTCTTTTTTGTGGAGAAACTTAAGACGTATTTCAATATTACTAAGATGTTAGATGTCCGCAGAGGACATATTCGTATTGGTTGCAAACAAGCGATATTTCCAGTTACGCGATACTAATATAAACAATAGAAATAATATATTAATACGCTGCCGTAGCACGTGTAATAAAAAAGGACAACTTATATGGCAATAACAAATAGGCATTTAATATAACAAAAACATTTACAATACATTAAGAATGTTTAAGTACGTCCCAAAACAAGAAGAATGTTCATGTTGTCCGAATAGAGGAGAATGTTTTTAGAACGGATGGCAAAGAAATTGCATACCCTTAAAACAGTAAATGCTCCTAGTGGTTACCCACACTAAAGACAGAAAGGGAACTTACCCCAGATAAAAAAGAGTTCCTCGAAAGGAAAGACAACTGTTGTTCCCATTAAGGGAATACAACTATTGTCTCTCTATAATACCCCCTCCCTAGACAGGTTCATTAACCTTCACAGGAAGTACTATTACAATGGATTAAAAACAAGTATATTACATTAAGAATTTTTAAGTACGTTCCAAAACATGCTTTCTCCTAGTTTGAATAAAGCGTTGGTCTTTGTTATTCACAACATCGATATACTATACTATTTTAAAATATCTGGCATACACAGATGTAGTATTTGATGCTCTACGGCTTAAAGCAAACAAGCATCCACGAAATACTTCAGCTGCCATTATTTTGTTTTCTTTGGAGTATGCCATTATTTTGTTTTCTTTGGAGTATGACGTTTATGAAGTTTATGAAAATATGTCTTTATGGAAATAAAACATTTATGTTAAAAGACATTATTGATGTATAAATAAAGGATTTGGTAAATATTGACTTTATATTTACGGTATTTTTCTACATCCAAATGTCGACGTATATTAAAATATCTTAGGGATAAATTTTCAATTAGAGTCATAATGAAAAGGATTATACGTATATCAGTGTGAGACGTCATTTTTTAAATTTATCTGAAGAGTCTGCACAATTTTTATTTCTTCCGATAGATTCCACGCGTGATGAATGTCTTATATCCATGTGATTGGTCTGTAAGTTTTAAATCGATGGAATTTTTCACGTCAATTTGCATGATCGAGAGACAGATGTTTCATACTTCGTTCTGATATTCCAGCAGAGAATTGTTGCGTTGCGTATCGTCCCTTGCTTCTTGTGGTCCATGGAAAGTCCTCACTACCCAACACTGCATAATAAAATGATTGAACAACGCAGAGTTTTTGTTTAATTTTTTTTTTCAGCTTGAAAGGGAGACAGTAGCAGTATTATGAGTATTATGATGGTTAATTGGAGTAAGCTATGCGAGACAAATAGAGAGAATAGATAGTAACAGGTGAGCAAGTGATGTAATATTTAGTACAAGAGTGATTGACTCTCATATTTGGTGTAATCAGAATCGTCTATTTTTAACACCGTAGTTACTGTCTTCGAGTTTCTTATTTAAAAACTTAAACAAAAATAATCTATCTTTGTAAGACTTTCTCGACCACAAGAATCAGACGACACTCACTCAGTTTTGTTAGTAAAAATTTCAACGAGAACTGTAGAAACTTCTAGTTTATTTTAACAAAGTATTATATATATATATATATATATACATACATAGACAGATTTGCCTCGCTGTACCACAGCTCATCAATACGGCTTAGACTCCGGTCGTTTCCCAACCCAGGATTGAAACCCGACCGAATAGGCGTCAGTTGGCGACTCTACCCCTAGGCCACGAGCGTCCAGTAGAAGAAGGCAGCTTTTTAGCGCGTATAACCACTCCCAACAGTTAGCATGCTCCAATTCATTATCGAATGAGCGGTGCGTAAGTGCTGGAGTAGCTCCTGTTTACAAAGTCTACCACTCTTCCAGGGTGCTCAATCTGGGTGTGAGAGCATAAATACTATATATATATATATATATATATATATATATATATATATATATATATATATATTACGGAAATTAACAAAGATTACCTACTGGTCTTTAAAAAAACGACAATTTGAAATGATTTTTTGAACATTATTTTTGATCGATACTCGTATTTAAGAAGATATTTTGATTATAGTCAAGCAGTATTATATATTTATTTCTACTGGCCTGTTTATTTACGATAAATGTTTGTTACAAATTGTGTGTCATTCGGCAGAATTCGAACCTGCGACCCCTATACATATAGAGGAAGGCACCAATTGATCCGGCGTGTCTTAGACCTCTTGACCACGAATGACCAACAGTCTACACGAAGTCAAATCATTTATTGCTCAACCAGTTAAAACTTATCTTCACTGCTGATTAGGCTGCCGCTGCTTATTATGCTGATGTTTTAATACTGTTGTCACTTGTTTACACCAAGATCGGTATCAACGGCTTAATTTAAAAAAAAAAATAAAGATGAGGATAATATTGCGAATATAAATAGAGTAAACATCAGTCGTAATTTATCTATATTTTTTTTAGATGAGTTAGTATTTACACGACTTACATTATTCGGACTATTGACTTCATCTTCGTTGCCATTTTTACTAAATTTCGGCCACTGTACGCTCCAGCCTTCTTCAGGTGGAATTTCGGACCGAACCCTTTAAATACAAAATTACTAGCACCTGAAGAAGCCCAGACCGTAAAATGGCCGAAACATCATAAAATGGCAAGTAAAATGAGGACCATATTTCGAATAATGTAAATACTTTGTAGGAAGGAAAAATACGTATTTAAGAACATAAGAATGATTTCTTATGGAAAGATTTAACTAATGCATTAGTTATGCTCAAAAATAATTTTACCAATCTAAAATATGCTGTCCTTATTAAGACAGAAAACTATTTACTTTGATGAAACATTTTTAAAAGTACAATTATTGATTATTGTTAGATTTAACTTTGGATTTTTTTCAAATACTTTTGTTCTTAAAAAGAAATGTTCGTTCCTGAAACAAAGTGTTTATGCCTGAGCATAAAACGTTTCAAACAATAAAAGAAAAATGTTGCCTCATTACATTTAAAAATTAAAAAAAATAATTGAATAAAAAAGATAAACTTAGAAATACAATAAATATTTCATAAATAATAACTTTAAAATGTAACGATTTTCTTAAGAATGCTTTAGGATATATAATGGCGTAACGAAGATTTTTCATGTAACATTTTTAAAATCAGCTGGTGATTATCTAAGCGCGGCTTATATATATGGCACAAGGCCGAAAGTCTGTGGAACCTAGTGAGGTAGAAGCTCACTATCCAATTGCAATGATTCTTGTGAGGGAAGCTTGCTAAATATTACTGCACATCCATGTACACAAATGTTTTATTTTCTAAGTACCGCTTAGATGTGGCAAAAAGCCGAATGTATGGGGTACCTTGTGAGGATCAAAATCACTACTCAGTTGCAATAGGTTGTAGCGGAACAAGTTTGCTAACCATAGCACCAAGTCGATTAAAAACAAGACATTTTTGCGTAGATTGCGTATTGGAAAGATTAAATATATAAATTCACTAGACAGAATTATGATGCCAGGCACATCAATGTGATTTCAACAATATCGTGCAGAACATTACAAACGATTTTAATTTCAACAAGCATCTGAAGATGCATATTTTGAAAAACTCTTTCTGAATATACTGATATTTTGACAATTAAGCAACTTGAGGATAGTTACGTAAGCAATTTTCTAATCTATCGACCTAGGAAAATTAAGTGAATGGCAGGAGATTTCCTTGAAACTTATACTTAGCTTTTTGATAAAATTCTCTTCGTAACTACTCAACTAACGAAACATTCCGAAATAAGCCAGTCACCTATCATATTAAACATTATCAGTACAGCCGTTTTTTATTACAAGACAAGTAATCATTGTAACCTATAATTATATTTTTAAAATATGACCTGAAGAAAACTGAAATATACTCCAAATATTGTTCAATATCGTCAGATATTTTTCTTGTTTTTTTTTCTCTTTTTATATCGCACTTTTTGTACGAGTTGTAATAAATATGATAGAATAATGATGATAATAGTAATAATACCCGGTTTGATTAGAAATACCACAAATTTTCTTGCATGAAGATGAAGAAAATATCTATGAAAATATTAATAATAGCAATAAGAAGGAAACTTAAGAATAAAATTATCCTGGCTGTGATGTGCATTAGGCATGATGAGGAAATGTATGTATAATAAAGTGGGTAAAATACCAGAACGCATCAGTTTATTAGCACTACAAACATTACTTATTGCAGAAAAGCATAAATCATCAGCTAAACACTCTTTATTCAAAAAAAGTATCAACGTGCATATATAACTCTGTTAATATGCCAATTTTACCCATAGCTAGGCCCCGGAGAGAACTTGGTTATTAGGCAATAAAAATTACTCCGCAGCAAGACCATAACACACATGTTAAATAATAATAATAATAATAATAATAATAATAATAATAATAATAATAATAATGAGAAGAAGATGAAGAAAATAAAATGTGGAAATTGAAAACAAGAGTTGTGCCAGTGATAGTAGGTGCACTTCGAATGATAAAAAATGGAACAAAACAACACATTGAAAGAATCCCTGGAAACCCCATCTTAAGAGATATCCAAAAATACTGTCTTATTAAGTACAGCCCACACACTAAGGAAAACTTTATCTATGTAACGCTAGGGATGATAGAAAAGATAGAAAAAACATGAAATGGGCCCATAACAACACGCCACGACCTGCCTTAGGTCTCCCCGCAGACTTGCTTGGTAGTGAAACCAAAGCAGAAACCGAAATATGATGAAAAATAACACAATAATAATAATAATAATAATAATTTATTCTAGCTGCGCAAGACAAAAGGCTTTTCATTAGCAACTTTCAGGTAAATATCATACATAATAATGGAGATCCAAAATGCAGCTTCTGTGATAAAGACCAAGAAACAATAGACCATCTAATCTCATAATGTTCTGTCCAAATGAATATAAAAATCGTCACGATAGTGTGAAGCAATATTTACACAGGACAATGTGCAAACACTATGGAAACAAACATTGGTACGAACATCACTTTCCACTGGTTACAGAAAAAGAAGGTGTCACCATTCTATGAGAGTACACCATCTATACAGACAGAAAAACTGAAGCAAATAGGCCGGAAATAATTGTTACAAAACAAAAATAAAAAAAACTGCTTATTAATTGATATGGCTTGTCCAGCGGCTTGTAACATAGCAACCAAGGAATTCGAAAAACTCTCAAAATATAAAGACCTGGAAATTGAAACAGAAAAAATGTGGAATTGAAAATAAGTATCACACCAGTAATAGTGGGTGCACTTTTAATGATAGAAAATGGAACAAAACAACACATTGAAAGTATTCTTGGAACAACAGCTTAAAAAATATGCAAAAAACTGTCTTGTTAAGTACATCCCACACATTAAGGAGAACTTTGTCTATGTAATGCCAGGGATGTTAGAGAGATATAAAAATCATGGAATTGAATCATAACAACACACCACGACATCTCTTAGGCCTTCCTGCTGACTTGGTAGGCAGCGAGACCATAGCAGAAATCGAATTATAATGAGAAATGACATAATAATAACACCTGGAATTAATTAAAATGCTCTCAAATTCATTGCAAATTAAGGACCTTTGAAAAAAATTGAAGCCAATAAGATTAAATAATTGTCAATCCGGAGAGGAATGATAAAGATTAAAAGATTAATTTGTATATTCTGATTCATAAAGATTAATACAGTAAAGTATATGTCCCAAAATAAATCACAATTTAGCACAATTTTTAAAAAATATTTTTTATGATATTCCATTTGCTACCTAATATATTTATAGGAAAATATTCTCAATTTGCATAAATATCCATAAAGTTCATCTTCAAGAATGCCATCAGCTTTTTTGCAGCATTGCCTTAGGTCACGACAACATACAAAAATGCTACTTACTATTGCAGTGCTAGTTTTGGTACAACCCAGAATTGCCAGTGAGTCAAATCTAGATTAAAATGGGGTAAGAGGGATACCTAGGCGATACGATGTTTTGCTAAATACCCTGAAACAAAGAGAGCAGTCGAAATATTCAAATCGCCTGCATAGTTTCCAGAAATTACGTAGAATCCCTATAAATTCTAATTGTTCACGGTTAATCGTCAAATTCTTGTTATTGCAGCCAGTCCAAGTACAACATATTTCAGTGTTCAGCTTGTTGATTACTTTTCAGAACGTAGTTCGCTTTCAACACATTTCCGGCTGAGTTCGAAGCCTCGGTCCAAAATTTTTATTTAGGCTTCTCTCATTGAATCATCCCCGAAAGCCTTGTTAATCATTCCAATTATTTCCGCAGATGAATGCCTATGTTTCATGTAAAATCTAATGCATGTTCGCAACGAACTTTGCAATCAGAGAATACACACGTTTATACAATGGCCCCCGACTGGCGACCGATATCTGATCACGCATGCGCAGTAATGTTGGTAAGGGTTTACTGCCAAGTTACTTTAATCCGTCAAAAATAGTTTTTCTTTATTCAGAATTGCTGATTAGTTTCTGAAAATGAGACGGTAATTCTTGTCTTTCCATTTGTCATATACGAGAATAAGGCTGTAAAAATGAAAATGAGTTTTCTCTAATATTTAATTTTCTTTTTTAAAATAACGTTTATTACCATAATTATTAACATCCTGGTGAGACATTGTTAGTTCGGTGCCGAATCAATATGTACACTTTTGTAGTAAATTGTAATTTGTACATGTTCTAAATTGTAATATATATATATATATATATATATATATATATATATATATATATATATAATAACTATATAAATATAGTTATTTCCTTTTTCATTTTATTTTTATTTTCACTTCGAAATAGGTACTGTTGCTGATGAGATGTGAAATCTCTCTTCGGGTTTCATATCGAAATGATCATTCAACAATTTTGAATATTAAAAATTCATTATATATATATATATATATATATATATATATATATATAGAGAGAGAGAGAGAGAGAGAGAGAGAGACAGACAGACAGACAGACAGACAGACAGAGACAGAGACAGCAAATTCAACGTATTTTAGACGGTTATAATCTAAGATTTTCTTTCGGCAGTGTAAATTTACTTACATTGTCTCGTTCAGACCGTTGAAAAATAAAAATATTGACTCAGAATATTTTTTAAAAGTTTAACAGAAAAGGTGAAGCTTGTATTATTTAAACCGGAAATAAATTCTGAATATATACATCAGATCACGCTTGATACATAGTAACGCATATATTTACTCACGCATACACAAAAACAAATCTTATGTGAAAATGTTTACATACACAAACAAGTTTTGAATTAGACGCAAAAAATGAGTCACAGACAGGATGTATATACTCAGTCACACAATGATATGAAAATATAAAAAATAAATACACATGAAAAAAAAAAGAAATAGATAAGAATATACATTTAAATCAACAGACATAAGAAAGTAAAACGACAGAGAGATGGAGAGAAGGGAAAAAGGCAATAAAGAAAAAAGGGAGACGAAAATAAACTACAGTCACAAATAATAAGCATATAAAACTACTCAAAGATAAAAAATATCTTTACAGAGACTTTTTCCAAAAAATTCTTTCTTTAAAAATCACTTTTGAAAATTATTTAAAATATTTGTAAAAATTTCTTTTAAAAAAAAACATTAAAAAATAAATAATATAAATAAAATAAAAATTAAAATTTTAATATAAATTAAAGACCATTTAAAAATTTTAAGGATAAACATAATATTAATTAAAATAATCGATGAAATTAATGTAATACAAATATTATAATAATAATAATAATAATAAAATCTGACACTCTCAGCGGACCTCAAGTGGAATGACTATGTCGAATCCATTGCTAAATCCGCAGCTATGAAAGTCGGCTTTCTGTGCAGGGCCCGGAAATTCTTTCCGCTTGAATCTATTCTGCAATTATATAAATCCACCATCCGCCCGTGTATTGTGTACTGTTGCCACATCTGGTCGGGTGCCCCTTCTATTCTCCTCGGGGTTCTTGACAAAATACAGCGAAGAATATGTAATGTGATTGATACCGACTTGGCTGACCGCTTGCAGTATCTCTCTCACCGGCGTGACGTGGTATCCCTGTGCCTCTTCTATAAATACTTTAATGGCTTCTTCTCAGACGAACTTAAATCACTGGTGCACCCTAGATGTGAATTTGCACGAGATACTAGATTGGCAACTAGGTCCCACACTTTTACAGTGAAACCGATGAAATGTAACCGCAATTTCTACTCCAACAGCTTCTTTTCTTGCACTTCCCGCCTGTGGAATTCCCTACCGCATGCTTGCTTCCCCGACGGCTACAACCTCCAGGAGTTTAAATGTAAGGTCAATAGACATCTCCTAAGACAGTAACTCACATCCACTCTCTCGAACTCTCTCCCTATGTACATCCTAAGTCGTCTATCACCCTCCTTCTGACATTTCCTATACCCAATCCTTCTATGTAACCCCCTGCGCTATAGTGGCAGTGGAATGCCTTGCTTGGGGTGACACGATTAAAAAAAATAATAATATATGTAGTCATGTGAATAAAATATTAAACATATGGCAATACACACATGCAAAAAATATTAAGAGGTTGTTAATTAAACAGTGATCAATGTAGTATAAACATACCTGTTAATTATCAATATTAATAAACATACAGGAATCGAAATTTCAGGCGTTACGTAATCATCAGGTTATATAAAGAACTGAATTTTTAGAAGATTTGAATTTAAGTTTTACTCGATGTTCTTGGGAGATAAATCTTATAATATTAAGTTACTACTTTTAATTTATCATGAGTAAATTTTAAATAAACAAGTTTTATATAGAGATAAAAATTAAAATTAAAATTTTAAATGAAAAGTATTAATATTAAAATATATGGATATTAATTTAAATGGGTGTAATTAATAATCATTAAAATTAAATATGCGGGGGTAAAAAAGAAGCTAACAAAGGGGCAAAGTAAGGGAGTGGGAAGAAAGAGACAAACGTATTGAGGACTCTGTAATAATGAGGGTCTAAGAATTTAAGTATTTTATCTGCAAATATGTGATCATTATTTCAATTTTTTGTTAAGTTGATTAGGGTTATTTATATGTTTTAAGGTAGCAAGATTTTCGAAAAAGCATTAGTTATATCTGTCTCAGTTTCCGATTTTAATGTTTATTTTACCGAAGATATTCCAGATAATTTTTTTTAAAATTTCTAATAACGTAGAAAAAGCACTGTCCTTGTACTTCCAGTTGCTTAAAGACAACATACAGCTATTGAAACCATATTTCCACATGTTAGAATTTAAAATCATCATCATCCGAATAGATGCAAGTTCTATAAATAATAGTTTCGGGCATACACTTACCATGCAATGGGTAGGTTTTATTTTTATTTTATTTTATTTTTTTTGCAGTTGCAAATATTATTAGGAGGGTCAGTATTATTAGTAGTAGGGCAAATAATATTATTAAGTCAGGCCAAATATTTATTTGATATCATATCTTCAAACATTTACTTTTATAAAGAGAGCTTGATACAAAGTAGAGCTTTATATTTTAATAGTTGTTACAATGGTTTATAAAAGCATAGTATCACTACACAAAAATTTTCATATTTTGGAGTACAACAGCTCCTCTTCGGGTTATTTGTGGAACTGAAATTTTGGAAACGATTTATTTTTGGGAATATGATATGTAGGTGATGTGGGGAATGGATATTTAATCTAAGCTGGTCTGTCAGAAGTTTGTCACCATAAAGATACAAATTTCTGTTAAGCGAGGTGGGCGACGTATCTTAGTTTTGGGCAGGTCACTTTTTAGTTTTGTTTGGGTAATTTGCATAGTGGGACTTTAGATTTTTTAAATGGGTAGACACTTGTTATTTGACTACTATCTATGAATGGATGAAATACAATGACTTTTTTGTATTGTATGGGTTTAATTTTATTTTATTAATATAATATTCATTTTTTTTATTTTGTAGTTGAAACATGGATATTTATTAACTTTTACAGAGGATTATATTATCTGAGTAAGTTATCTAGTGGGACCACATAATACTTCAAATAGATAAATGATTGTAACTGCAAATTGATTTCATATTAGAGCACGAGTTATAACTGATAATTTTCGATTACTTAAATTTTAACGAAAAACATTTTCGATGTTTACATAACACACTTAATCATGCCTACGGTTCAATAGTTCACCATTTAGGGGTACCTTAGAATGTGCAGCGTTTCAATCATGCATAAAGGGCAGATGTCGTTAAACGAGTTGCAGTTTCTAGTTTTTTCCAGGATTTTCATTTTATATTGGTTGTCTTATTTGTGTCCTTTAATTTCCAGAAATGCAGAAAGGGATGTTTATTTTCGATACATGTTGTTTTTAAATGAAGTTAAGTGCATATACCAGCGTTGCTTAAAAGTGTTCTTTGTAGATCCGATGTAGACGTTATTGATATTTAGGTTTACAATTGATGTTATATTGCATTGTTATATTGCAGATTATGATTTGTAATGATTTTTCCAAGGTTTTTTGTGCAACTATAAGTTAGTTTAAGTGCATTTTTGTTAAAAAAAATATATATATATATATATATTTATATATATATATATATATATATATATATATATATATATATATAGTCAGTCAGTCAGTTAAAGTGCCATAGGTGATACACGCTTGGGCGATCATGTCTCGAAAGAGACATGACTGACTGGGCATATATAGTCAATATTGGGTTAAAAGCAATTGGAGACTAACTGTACTGATGAGCTTTGATACAGCGAAACAGATCTGTCTGCAGATGACTATGTATACTCTCACACCCTGAGTGAGCACTCTGTAAGAATGGTAGACTTTATAAAACCGTAAATATTCTAACATTTATGCATCGTTCATTCAGCAATGAATTAGAACACGTTCAGCTATCGGGCGTGTGTAATGATAATATACAAGCTAAAAACTCTGAATTCTTCTACCGGGCGCCCATAGCTCAGCGTTAGAATCGCCGACTGACGTCAATTCGTTCGGGTTTCAATTTTGGGTTAAAAGCAACCGTACTGATGAGCTGCGAAACAGATCTGTCTGCGGATGACTATATATATATATATATATATATATATATATATATATATATATATATTAAAAAAAGATTAAATCAATGATGTTGAATGACCATTTCGATATGAAAATCCCCACGGGGGATAACACATCACCTCAGCAACAGAAAAATCCTTTCCTGTTCCTGAGGTGATGTGTTATCCCCCGTGGGGATTTTCATATCGAAATGGTCATTCAACATCATTGAATTAATCCTTTTTTAATTCATATTTGTTCTGTAATATTTTATTACGTCGAGCTCTCTTCCTATATCATTTTTTAATATTAAAATAACATTTTCAGACGCCGTGAGAGCGAATTTGTGGTGTGGCCGATGTTGCACTTAAATAAAAATTCAAATATATTCCGTCATTTAGAACAACACGGTTATCAACGCACACTTCTAAGAAAAACGCTTGTTGGTAACACGTACATACTCAAACAAGAAAATAATAAGCAGAAACTAAAAATCCTCGAAGCACTCTACATTAAACAGTTTAAACCTGGTTTGAATACAATCAATTTCGATATTTCCAACAACGTACTCAAATGTCTGTAATCAGACCAGGGACCACAACACCACGATTTTGTCACTGTCTTCGGCCATCCGCCACGGTAGGGATGGACTTATATTTTCAATTCAATTATCTTTATTGTTAATAGCTTAAATGTTCTATGTTTACTGTGTGTTATTATTTACTCTTTGATAATGGCTTATGTGAGCCGAAAGCTTAGACCCGATAAAAAATTCAACAAATAATGTGATTTTTTGTTGTCTTTTAACGACATCACCATCAAGTATATCAGACGGTATGAACGGATCCTACACAAAATTAATAGACAAAACTTGTCTATATTATTCAATGAAACCTGCATTAATGAAAAAATGCTGCCAAAATACACACAATATATATATATATATATATATATATATCGGTAGTAATCTTGCTTTTAAATATGTTTTGTTAAAAAAACAAATAAATTTTGTTTAATTTTTCTATTATCTTTGCAGTTTTTCATTTTTGGTGGGGATAAGGAATAAAAAAACGGCTCCACAATTATTGACTTTCATCCACTTCACTATCTATTTTCATGAATGTCATTTTTTCAATGTTGCTTTTTATCTTCATGTTTAAACTATAAATTAATTATTTTGTGTTTTTGAAAAGTAGCGTTTTTTAAGAACGTTCACGTGACACGCACAATGGGATTACGCGTGAGCGTCTTTCTATTTTTAAAAGTATTTTCAAAACTCCATTTCCACTATTAAACAATGTCAGATTGATGGTACAAGAAAATTGTCTGATGTATCGTGACTCTTATATCGCGATGGTTTTGATATTATGATTTAAATAGTATTTTTGTACTTTCTACCACAATTTTTCTTAAGGATTCTTGTAAAATGGGTTTATAAATAATTTATTGCAATGTTGTTTCATAATTGGTATGTAAGATGTATTGTGTCTAATACAGATAATCAATTTATGCCAAATAGCAGAGACCTGTATATTCCTTTTCTTGCTCGTGATTTAGTGTTTATAAATGTGTATTTGTATGTGATAGTTTGCTGGGGTTGCGCTTTGTATTTTACGGTTTGTGTAGTGTTTATTTGTTTTTGTTGATAATTAAGTAGCAATGTAAATATTTTTCTACATTTCTCCATTACTCTTTCTATTTAATAGTTTACTTTGGTTTTTAAAACTAATTATTGCTAAATTTTCATCAAAGCTTAGTTTGCATTTTGTGCTATTTCTATTGTAAATGCATGTTCTTTTTATGATTTACCACCTAATTTCGTTGGTGAGGTTATTTTCGTTTTGATTCCATATATATTTCTTGTTGTATTGTTTTTATATATTTTTGTTTGAATGATATTTTGTGATTGCTAAAATCATGTTGAATGTTGTTTCTGTGGCTTCTATGTACTTTTTACGTCTGCGTTATTTTTTTTTTTTACAATGGAATTATATGTTTTGTTTCCGGTTAGACATTTATTGCAAAGTAGTCAGTTGTCTTTGCTCCGGCAATTGCATTTATTGCATTTGCTTTGCTGGATGGTATTGTCGATGTTTTTTATTTTTTTTCCTGTATTTTTTTATTGCGTTTAGTTGTTAGTTTCCCCATGTTGTTCATATAGCTGCAACTTATTTGGCTTTAATATGGTGATGATTTTTGAAAATTTTGTTTCATTTATGGAAGACTGTTACGGTTATACTGAAGAATATTTTTCCTATTTTAGTTTTTATTGTTATTTAATTATTAGGTTGAGTGGAGATTATATTTCTTTTATATGTATTTTAGTTTAGACACTTTTAGTTGATGAATTCAAGTTTGAATATACTCTGTTTCTTAGTACTAGATCTGCATTATATTTTTTAAACTGGCACACATATTAGCATGACAAAAAGATTGACACATGCCTGATAAAAGATGCCAAACCAAAATGGTAAAAGGCGGTACATACAATTTAGACAAGTTATTATATTTATCTATTAATCAAGCTAAAAAGACATCAACACAATGTAAAGCAATTAACCACCAAAAGATTCTACATCATTTAAGAATCAACGTTCATCAAACAAAAAGAATCACTCACACACAAAGAAAACAAATTAAAACAATCTTCATATCAGTAGAAAAAAGTTGGAGACACCAGCAAAAAAATTAAAAGACCCTGAAACGTGAAGACATTACAAAAATGCCGTTACGAAACTTCAAATTCAGCAAAATAGAATTTAAAATAACCTCAGCAAAGAGACAAATTTGTACACTTAAATTATATATATATATATATATATATCATTTAAGTGTACAAATTTGTATATATAAAGAGAGAAAGAGAGCTGATATTATTTATTAGAATTATATAGATGGGTACATACGCATTTGTCTATTTAGTTGAAGCAACAGACAGGCCAACATATATAGATATACAACATGTACTAATGCAATATATACACTCACATTCACACGCACAAACAAATATATATATATATATATATATGTGTGTGTGTGTGTGTGTGTGTGTGTGTGTGTGTGTGAAAATCTTAACAAAATTTTTTAAGTGCATCTCTCCTTCATCATATTCCTCTCCTATCCTTGTACAGAGCCCATCTTCTCATTTCCTGATTTATCTTACAGGTATCAACACTGCATGCCTTTCTGGTGAAGAGTTGCACGATTTTCGTGTTTAAATAAACATGAAAATCCGGCCGCTGGCATGAAATATTGCAATCGAGATCGGCGCATCAGGGCACAGAAAACAACTATGTAATTAAAAATGCTTCAACATTACTTTTGTTATAAAAGCTATGAAAATATGTACGGTATTGAACTTTTTCACTATATTATAACTAATAATATTAATGTGAGTAAATAAAAACATCGTCAATAAAGATCGTTCTTTATCCACTCTCTGCTGAACTTTATTATATATAACGATCCCACAAAATTTATTATTTCATGTTTATTTTCTTACAGGCATGCGTATTTAAAAGAACATCACCACCCTCATCATTATCATAATAATTAATTTTTCATGCCCTTTCAGATCATGAGTGATCATTAATCTTTACAATTTACTGTTTTTTGTAGCTTTAAGCAATTTGATTTTTAATCGGTCTCTTCTATCTCTTTGCACGAAATCTTGAATTTACGCGTTATTCCATTCTACTTACTGACCATTCGCTAAATTTGCCCAGTGACTTTTAAAATATTCAAGTACTCTTTCTTCATTTTTTTGTTTCAGGAACTTCAAACATCTCTTTCTGAAATCAACAGCTATTTTTGTCTAGCTTTCGATTTATTTTGAATTTTTTCATTGCTCTCACATCCTGTACGAGATATTGTCAGGAGCAGGTTTTTCCGTCTGAAACAATCCTGCACATATGAAAATCTACCATCCGCCAGTGCATTGAATATTACTGCCATATCTGGTCGGGTGATTCTGCTATCCAAGTGATTCTGTTTTTTGCTAATTGCAGAATCCCCAATCTCAAGTCACACAAGGTGACAACAATAACGGAGAGATTAGATTTTTTATCGGTATTTTAAGTGTTATTTTTAATTTGTAGTCAAAATGACAAAAATACTGAAATTTCGAGAATATATTGAGTTCAAGAAAAGTAGCCAGCATTAAATTTTACTTTGATCGTTTAAATGACGTCACCTTGTGTGAAAATATTTGTCACATCAAACGGAGGTACGCATAAAGTAATTAAAAATAGTTACGGAATGATATAACACTCACAAACACACACACATACATATATGCATTTACCTTTATGTAGAGAACTCAATAGATATTAGAGCTTGATATTGTAATTTTATTATTACAATAGTTTATAAAGCGTTATATCACGACAATGTTCATGTTTCTGAATGAAAATGCTCTTCAGGTGATATTTTAAAAGAAATTGTCACTATGATTTATTTAGAAAATATAAGATGAACTTATGATTTTCAAAAATATTTTTCTTTAAAACTTAGCAAATTACAATTGTTCATTTATAACTGATGCCACAATATATCTGAAAAATTAATAATTATTTTCCTAAAATAAATGATTCATACAATACTTATTTGAAATAAATCTAATACACCTCAGTATATAATATTTTTTTAATTCTAATTCTAAATGAAATATTCCGGCCCCTTTAACTCATGCGGTAGTATATAAGCAAATTTGAAAAAAAATGAAATCCAAATTTCTGTGAAATATTATTGTCTACCCATTTAAATGGTACCACTACATAATTCACCCAGAGAAAATTAAAATGTGTCTTGCATTGATATCCGGGTACTCTGTTGACTTTCGTGAACCAAATCTTGAAATTCATAGTTCAATTTAATTTTTATTTTGGACTGTACAATATTGACACACATACAAGCACATTTTTAACTACCATTTCTTTAATTTTCTAAATAACCATGAATTCATCTTATGATTTTCTAAAAAAATAATTTTCAGCATTTTAAAATGCCACCTGAAGAAGAAACGTATTGATCTGAAACATGGAAACTTTTCTGTAGTGATATATTAATTTTATAAACCATTGTAAGAATAAAATTTCAATATATATATATATATATATAAACTGTGTAAGAATATAAATATAGATATATATGTATTTATATGCAATTTATTACATATATTATATTATTTATATATTATATATGCGAGGCACTTATTTAAAAACGCTGAATATCAATAATAGAGTTAAAAAATTCAGTTATGTATGAATTTGTGACCCTGAGTTTCACGCTTTTGTGATCGTCAGACAAACTGATTAATTTAAAAAATATATTTTTGTGAATTTCTATAACACCTATATATATATATAGTATGAAATGATTTGTTTGAACATTATTTTCGATCGATACTCATATTTAAGCAGTTATTCTGTTCATAATCAAATATAATCAAACAGTATTATATATTTATTTCTACCGGCCTAGTTATTTACGATAAATTATTGTTACGAAAATGTGTGTAATTCGGCAGAATTCGAACCTGCGACCCCTATTCACATAGGGGAAGCCACCAAGTGATCTGGAGCGTCTTACATCTCGACCACGAATGTCGATCAATCTAAACGAAGTCAAATTAACCCCTATACTTTATGGATATGTGTATACATAATTAAAATATGAAACAGTTATAGTATGTGAATTAAATCATAGCATATTATAAGAAACAATTATGACTGTCTGGTAAAGTTATGTTCAGGGGTTACAGTAAGAGATAGGAAATAGGGTTAGGGCAGAGTTTAGGTCAGGTTTAATGTTATGGGGAAGCACACCTATTTCTCAGATAATGGACTCTCCCTCCTATATTAAGAGGAGTTAAGGGGAAGTTCATAGAAGTTCTTTAGACTTCTATTAGAGTTCAGTAGAACTATTAGGCAGTTGATATTAGTCGGCAGTTAGACAAATACTAAGGAGTTAGCTTTCAGTGTAAGATCCCCATGTTCCTAACATTTTAGGGACATTAATTCGATTAGCAACCGACATAGCACGATTATAACCTTCAGTGCCATAAACTACACCATAAAATTTAGGTAAAATAATTAATTTCAACAACCGAATAAATATGAGGTAGGAAAATTTCAGAGTAGGCAACATACTATACCAGAATCAAAGTGATAGGTCATATACTATACCAGCTCTCGCTCTCTTTATCTATCTATCTATCTAGTCATCCAGAGACAGATCTGTTTCGCTGTATCACAGCTCATCAGTACAGTTAGATTCCAATTGCATTTAACCCATGATTGAAACCCGACCGAATGAGTAATTAGCGGTATATATATATATATATATATATATATATATATACCGCTAATTATATATATATACCGTATATATACCGCTAATTATATATATATACCGTATATATACCGCTAATTATATATATATACCGTATATATATATATATACCGCTAATTACACATCGTACTTCAGCAATGAACTAAACACTCTAGGTTTCTGGCGCTTGATTTCCTTGTGTATATAACACGTTAAATTTGCTTTACTACACCGTGAGCCGCTAGCTTAGAGGTAGAAATTCCAACTGATTTTAAATTGATCGGGCTTCAATCCCGGCTGGAACTAATAGGAGGTCTAGCCGTACGAATGAGCTTCAAAACAAGAGTATCTGAGAATGACTATATATATATATCTATATATATGATAAAATTATTCTTAGCTGATCCGATTGTACACATTTTGTAATTTTTGAAAGTACACGGAATCTAAGATAACTAATAATTACTTTATCTAGCAGCTATGGCATTGCTAGGTCATTATGACACTTCTAACTTAGAATCGTTAGTCTTATCCAGTTGACACTGTCCGTAACCAAGTTAACTGTTGACGCCTGGGATTGACCTTTCTGCTATGCTCTTAACATTGTTGCATTTCATAATGCAAACTAGCCTGACGCAGGCCATCTTTCTTCAGGCTGTTGACCACAACCTAAATTCAAGATAACTCTTGATTTCCCCTGGTCATGAATAGAAGACGTTGAAACGTGTTCATCCACACTGGTTGATTAATTCCGGAAAGATATATGCCTCGTGATACCATGTTAATATTAGCTCTTCAATTTCCTTTTGCTGGTCCTCAGAGGCTGCTTCCCTTCGTGTAGAGAATGAAACTACTCATGAGAGATTATGAAATAGATGATGACCCTGGTCCCTATGATTCAAATAGAATACAACAAGCAGGGAAGGAAATTACTACATTTATCTAAATTTTGGAAAATGAATATCAGTTTATTTTAACATGCTATTTTTTTCTAACTGCTTACATATTTAAGAGTCAAATTAAACTATATTCAATTTATCCTTACAGAACATTTGTTGTCAAGTGTGACAAAAGAATATACCTTTGGTTTTATGTACAGTGTGCTAATAGATTTTTACAAGCAGTTAAAATTTGGAATCTTTTCTATCAGGGTAGGTCTGTATTATGTATTTTTATCCAAGGGTGGTTATATCAGAGATTTTGACAACCAGCTTTTTCATAATACTGTAATAGATTTATTATAACTGACCCATACGTCAGTTTATTTAAAGTCTTTAGTAATTACTATTCCCACATTAAAATATTTCATCGAGTGAATCCTAAGGCACTTGTCAAATATTATGACGCGTTGAACATCGCAGACTGTGATAAAAATTCATTATCAAAGAACTCTATAAAATATCATTAACCACATCATTTGAGGTCTACCAACAGCAACAGCAACTGAAATGGTTAACATAAAGAGAAAATAATGACATAGTCAAGATACTGACATTTCGAACTATTCTAAAATGTTTAGAAAAAAACAATCGTCAATACTGAAAAAGTGATAGCAGAAACCACATCAATGTGAGGACTACCAACAGCAGCAACAACTGAAATATATAGCATATGTAATTCAAATAGACAATAAGGAAATCATCAAATACTGATATTCAAAACTACTTAAAATAAATGTTTAAGAAGCAAACCTGAATAAGTAATGAAAAAATGATTACAGAAGCCAGGTAACATAAGGAATTTCAAAAGCAACAACAACGAAAATACATAGAAAATTTAACTGGAAAAGAAGATAATGACATCATGATGCAACAATATGAAAATATTATGAATAAAAAAGTTAAGTAGAAAAACTACATCAATACTTGAAAGAACGATAAGACTTACTGGACTTGAGAAATTTATTTTTCTAAAAATCTTTTGAGAAAAACATTTACAACATTTCAAGGAAAAGGATTATTTGTTGTTCGGTCAATGAATTTAAGATGTTTTCTTTTAATTTAAATAAATTAGTAAAAATATTTCTTAAATATCTGAATGATTTCTTATATTTGCTTTTGTGATATTCCATATTAATCAAATAACCTGCCATTACATTGGAACTGGATAGTGCCCGTGTCGTGCCGTTGGTCACTGCGTAAAATAAGACTGGCGTCTTGAGTTCAATTTCTTGCTGTGGCCACCGTTTTTGCTTTCGTACAAGTACTTTTGGGCAGAATAAAGTGGTCTCTCTTTCCCTAGGTGGTAATAACATCGGAAGCGTAGCTTTCTAAGTTTCAAATCCAATCTAGAAAGATCTACTCCAAATCCCAAACTGGAAAAGCCTGGGGATTACAACTCCAAAACGTAAAAATATACTTTCTTTTGAAAGAGCAGCAGCATAACCTAGCATGCAGAAGTTGGCTTCCAGACATCATGAGAAGTATCCAGGGATAATTATAGTATATGTTAGGGCTTATATATATATATATATATATATATATATATATATATATATATATATTAGGGTCGGTTGATTTTTCCCTTTTCTTAAAATATTAAAATATTTCACTTACCGAAAGTTGTGTATGGACCTATTAAGTACTGATACAAAATATTTGATCAAATACTTCAACGGTTTTTCTGAGCGTTTGGCATCAAAGATCGAAGACAAAAATATATTGAAAATTCCTCGTTTTTGCAAGATTTAGCTTGAATATTAGTGGGAAAACCAAATAATTTTAGTATTTAAATCAGGCAATGCCATTTTATTTTATAAAAATGATATTAATTAAAGAAATGATGACTAATCTTCAAATTGAAAGTCTGCCCTCCCCATTTTCAGTATCTGCTTAAAAAAAAACTGCCTTTTAACATTATGAATTAAGCAGTGATATTTGAATACCTTAAATGATTTTCAAAACCATATACAGTTTGAAAAGCTTCCATTGTTAACTTGACTGCCCGTTCCATGCCTTAGGAATGTTAAGGAAATTTTGGCAAGTCAAGCTTGGTTCCATTTAACAATGATTCCTGAAGTTCAAATTCAGAAAAATCTTCCGTCATTGGTGGTTCAAAAATGCTACATAATGATAAATCTATTAATTGTGTCCAGTGTGTGGCATTAAAATTAATGGTTGGTATTCTTTTTCATCTTTTCTTGGTTGACTTCCCACTCCTGAAAAAATATAAATATTTATTTATTGATTCATTTTAAAAATTCCAGTCTCTACTACTTTAATAATTATGGTGAAATTAGATAAAATCTTTAAATGATTCTATAAATTGCAATAAATAATTGAGTCATTAATATATAAATAAATATTTACTTGTCTAATGACCAAAACTCATTTTAAAGCTTCTTCTCTTACTTCAACTTCATCAGATTTGACCATGGAATATCGGTTTTCAGACAGTAAACAGAATGCATTTCCTTGTATATATCTTAATGTGATCTGTTCAATTTCATGAGGCTGCTTCTTAATCTTCTGGATCATATTAAAAATGTGCACTTGCTGATTGTGGAACTTATTTTTTCTTTTAATTTCAAACCAACAAGTGGCATAAACATTTACAATAAAATTTATTAAACTGTGGAGTTTTGTTGTGAGTTTTGTAAGTATGTGCCATGACTCCATAAACGCATAAGCCTGATGGCCAAAGTTAACCACCTTGCCTGGTTTAAAGGACCAATTTTCCAGGACCAATTTTCCAGGAGTCAACCTTGCCTCTAGAAATATCCACTGTGTATTCATACAGGAGTCTTTGGTCACATCTAAAATCATGTATTTCATCAATTTTCAAAATTGAATACAGATGACTGCTAATACTGGACAATAATATTTGTGGTAAATTATGGCAATCATTTCAGCATAATTTCCCCAGAGGACCGCTGAATGCTGTCAGTTCTTTTGTGAAACCATCTATGTCTTTGAAAAGAAATCTGAAATGTAGTTCACTATGGTGCAAATAGCAACCAATTATGTGAATATTTAAATTTTTTTCTAAAATTGCAAACATTTCACTTTCACAGCCTGTGATGGCATTAGTGTTGTCAACAAGGATAGCCTTGATAGTGTTCTCACTGTTGAATTCATGCAAAACATCCTCTACTTACTCTGCATGAACAACACCTGTTGCACGACTATTAGGGAGAACTCTCTGTATCAGATATTGACTTTCATGTGGTGCCTCCTTTGTAAAAGTTAAATGGCATTCTAGTTCCTTAGTTTTTTCATAGTTTTCTGTCCATTTTCCTCCACAATTTCTTCATGCAGCAATGTGTCCTTATTTGTTCTCTCATCGACTGCAATACATATAAAGTTTTTTACACTTTTATCATGTTTTGTTGGGCAGTTGTTTTCACTTTAGACTTTGCCCTACCAACTTTGCATTTATCTATAATATCTTTCACATTAATATTTCGTATAAGAAGGCCCATAGCCTTCAAATCCAAGAGCAAGGCATTGACAAGGATGGCTCTAAAATTAGAAGATATGTCCCCGCTGACTAACTTGAAAGCGTTATAAGAGTTTTTGGATGACTTCTTGGCTGCAAATTTTCTTCTGGTTTTTCACTTGAAGATGATGAGTATGTGGGGGAAGAAACATTAGCCTGGACATTTGATGTTGAAGCAGTTGGTGATGATTTTCAATTTTCTTTTTATAGCAATTTTATCAACAGGTCCAAGCTGGAAAGTGTCCTTAGGCCCTATTTTGCCCATCTGATCCTTTAAGTATTAAAGATCCTGAAATACCTGAAAAATATATGTACTATCAGAAATGAAATTCCACAAATATTTTAAAAATAAATTTGGTAAAATTTGAAATAAATACATTAAATTAAAAGTAATGTTTACTTATCTTAGTGTTACTTCCGAGATTAGCTCGTAAACAGGCTTTTTAATAAATAAATATTAATTTTTAAAAAATCAGATAATTATAAAAGTTGAATTTTTCATTACAATAAGATGTAAATATTAAAAAAAATACAAGAGATATTCGTGATAATTAAAAGCGTAAAAGAGTAAACAAAGTTAAAACAATCATTTAGGGGGAGGTAATTTCAAAAGGTGAATACCATAAAAATTAACAATAAATAAAAATGCATACACAAATAGCTTTAAATTAATATTAAACTAAATATCATAGTGTTTTTATTCCTTTTTAATTTTGATGTTTTCATTTAATTTCTAAAACGAAAAGGAATACTAAACTTAAAAATATCTATCATTAAGCGTATTGTATTTGTTATTTTTGTTAAAATTCGGGTTTTATTTAAGCGACACATGTTTCCGGGGACATATATATCGCGATAAAAAATCCCAATTTGTTTCGTCTTTAAGATTGAATGCTCAAATAAATACAAAGTTTTGAAGAAAATTCTTACTTGTCATTATTTTGCAACTTTCTTTAACTGAGATATTTTACAGTTCCAAAATCGACCTACCCTAAATATATAAAAGTCGTTTATATATATATATATATATAAACAACTTTTTTGTTGCATTAAATTTTACAATAGCATGGAATAAACGTACTTTAAATGCATTTTTAATGCAAATTAGAATAACTAAATATCAACTGGTTTCGTCCCAGTCTTATCACGTTTACTCCTGTAAATTAAATTAAGAGATGTGGAAAATAAATAGAGGATGACTAATGGGAAAAATGTACAAGGAAAACTAGAGCTCTATAACATTCAAACCTAGTAAACAATCACTCTGCTTACAGCGAGAAGGCTTGCAGGATCTGATATATACGGATTCGAGAATGCAACCAATTTAACTGGAGTTCAATCTCTGCTCACCAATGCGTCACATCTATTTATTCGTCTACCCACTTTCATTAAAGCTAAAAAGCTTGGACCATCTGAGCCTCTAAGAACCAATTGGTAAGGAAAGCCTTAATTGGGCTTTTGGCGAAACCCTTCTCAGTTTCTAGAAATTCTTCATATCTGTAGATGTTCTTAAATAAGACCCAAATGTAAACAAAACAATTAATAGAGAAAAGAATGGATTTTTTTTTATTAATCCGATATATTTTTCTACCGGCTGAAACCACTCGCTCACCGGCGTGATGTGGCTTCCCTGTGCCTCTTCTACAAATACTTTTATGGCTTCTGCTCCGATGAACTCATATCATTGGTGATGCCTAGGTACGAATTTACATGAGATACTGGATTAGCAACAAGGTTCCATCCTTTTACAGTAAAACAGATAAGATGTAACCGTAATTTCTACTCCAACAGCTTCTTTTCTCGCGCTTCCCGCCTGTGGAATTCCCTTCCAAGTGTCTGCATTCCCGACGGCTACAATCTCCAAGAGTTTAAATGTAAGTTCAATAGACACCTCTTATCACACTAACTTGCATCTATTCTCCCAACACTCTCACTATCTACCCAAACCTGATTCTCGGTATCCTTACCCGTCTATCACCCTCCTTCTGACTTTTCCTATATCTAACCATCCTTTCTCACCACGAACCATCCTTTCTCACCACTCTATGTAACCCTCTGCGGAATAGTGGCAGTGAAATTCTATGCTCAGGGTGAAACGATTATAATAAATCTAAATTTTACTAAAATGTTTATTAAATTGGCCTTGTGTCAAACATAACCGCACTCCTTATTACTTAAGATTATTAAAACACCAGAAGGTTGAAGGATGAAAGAATAAAAAGTATTTCGTTTATATGTTAACTAGAATTTTATTAACAGAACAGAATAATATCAATTTGTCGGAGTTAAATGTCCAAGAGAAAACGTAGTAAGGAGTTAAGTGAGTCCTGTGTTCTAGTTGTAGATAGCAGAATGTGTGAATTCAGAATTAACAGGGTAATAATAAAGTCTGGTTTCCTTCCCTTTTTTATGGCCGGCAGAGAGAGTGAAAAGGAAATTAAAGCAATAAAGGAAAATCGGTACTTATCGACGTTAATGTTTAGGGGTCAGCTGAAGTGCTATATTGCTTTTGTTGTTATTGTTGTTGTTGTTGTCGTCTTCTTCTTTGATGATCGCTAGAATGGCGAGGAGAAAGAAGAAGTAAATTAGAATTGTACACATGTAGGAGAAGGAGAACAAATGTGTGACGGGATGTTATGTCAGTATTAGTGGTGTAAGATATCGCTTCCATCTGACTTATTCCGCTTTCTTTCTTCCTTTTATAGCGAAAGACTTTCACATCGGCTTGTTATCTTCCCCCTCATTTTTGCAAATCTCTTGCCTTCATTTGTTAGAAAAAATAATTTAAAATCGGATCGCAAAATTTGGCTTCGTCTTTTTCTTTCCGTACGTAGTCAGTTCTTTTTCTTACTTGTCAGAATTAAATTTCACACAGGATTGTAAAATTGAAGAGAAGAGAGTTAGTTTTATCTTTACTTTATTTACTGATATGTCTATCTGTGCCTAGAGATTACGATTCGAATCCTGCTGCAGTTCGTGTATATTATTTCTCGAGCGTTCTAGCCTGTGAATAAAAATGATTAAATATAAGCATCTATTCAAAAACAAATATCCATTAAAGATAATGTAAAATGTGCTAAAAATCTGTTGGAATAAGAATAAGAAATCCATAAATCTCTCTCTCTCTCTCTCTCTCTCTCTCTCTCTTTATATATATATATACATATACATTTATATATATATATATATATATATATATATATATATATATATATATATATATAATACACTACACAGGAAAAATTCAGGCTAACACTAGAATTATCTCATAGGATGAAGAGGAACAAAATTAAAAACTCTTAGGATCATGAAAAAAAACGAAATTATTTATCAAATCTATAATGTGAGAAATCCAAAAGTTTTCCTACAGTGACCAAGGATATAGAAGGATATTTTGACGAGATCAGAATTTAATCATGATTTTTTTCTTTTCATTATAGCATCATTTCTATTAAATAGTCTCAAATCTTTTTAACTATGTACAATAATTTTATCATATTTCAAGTACAAATTCGATTTGAACTGTTGTATATGATATACATATATATATATATATGTATATATACTACTGTCAAGAGTTATATATATATATATATATATATATATATATATATATATATATATATATATATATATATATATATATATATATATATATATATATAAAGTATATATCTATATGAAATGAATTGTTTGAACATTATTTTAAATCGATACTCATATTTTATGTAGATATTCTGTTTTAAATTTCAACAGTATTATATATTTACATATACTGCCCTGATTATTTACGGGAAATTGTTATTACGAAAATGTGCGCCAAATTAATGTTCAAAGAATTCATTTCAGATTCTCGGTTGTTTATAACCAAGTTTCGTTAAAATTCCTTAATTTCCGTAACATACATCTATATATAAAGTATATATAAAGCATATATATATATATATATATATATATATATATATATATATATAATACACTACACAGGAAAAATTCAGGCTAACACTAGAATTATCTCATAGGATGAAGAGGAACAAAATTAAAAACTCTTAGGATCATGAAAAAAAACGAAATTATTTATCAAATCTATAATGTGAGAAATCCAAAAGTTTTCCTACAGTGACCAAGGATATAGAAGGATATTTTGACGAGATCAGAATTTAATCATGATTTTTTTCTTTTCATTATAGCATCATTTCTATTAAATAGTCTCAAATCTTTTTAACTATGTACAATAATTTTATCATATTTCAAGTACAAATTCGATTTGAACTGTTGTATATGATATACATATATATATATATATGTATATATACTACTGTCAAGAGTTATATATATATATATATATATATATATATATATATATATATATATATATATATATATATATATATATATATATATATAAAGTATATATCTATATGAAATGAATTGTTTGAACATTATTTTAAATCGATACTCATATTTTATGTAGATATTCTGTTTTAAATTTCAACAGTATTATATATTTACATATACTGCCCTGATTATTTACGGGAAATTGTTATTACGAAAATGTGCGCCAAATTAATGTTCAAAGAATTCATTTCAGATTCTCGGTTGTTTATAACCAAGTTTCGTTAAAATTCCTTAATTTCCGTAACATACATCTATATATAAAGTATATATAAAGCATATATATATATATATATATATATATATAGGGGAAGAGAGAGAAGAGAGAGAATGGCAAATCGTAACGACGGAGAGCATAACAAAAAGATTTTATCTGAAATATCAATAAGATATAAACAGATTTCAATTGATATTATCCAGATCAATGTAAAATATTTAGAGGAAACTCAACACATTTAAACGCTTATAAATCTCGAATTTATTTCAACAATGTAAAATATTTTACAATTGTCTCGTTTAGAACCTTGATAAATGAATATTTTCTATTTATAACAATAATGTATAATAGTAAATACACACACACACACACGTCCACACACACACACACTAGTCATTAACATAAAGATAAACTACATCCGGAAGAAATACATCTTGTTGGAAGATTAGGGGTTTTGAAGATCGTGAAACCACCGCTTAATTGCCTTTTTCCCTATATATACCCTGGACTGGGTTGGTAGCATATGTTATGGCTCTAGCAAATAGAAAATAATGAATCCCAATACAAAAACATAACACTAGGAGAGTATAATAATTGATTTATGGTAAAGATAGCTATATTATTCTTTTCTCTATATATAAAAAATGTCAACAATACATTTTATCTGTAGTTGAAGTCATATAAATCCTCTAAAATATATTTAGTTAAATCCGCAAAAATTGCGATCAAAATATTCAGATTTTTGTATAAAAATACCCCTAGAGGGTGTCATGTTACTAAAATAATTCCACCAACCAAAAAGTCATCATGATAGAATTCTTTCATGGAATTAATTCATATTCTTTTTCCGTGATAGCATTCACCGTGGTAGCATTTCCTTTGTCTTAATTGCAATTATATTCATCACAACTCCTCATTCTAAGTTATTCTAGTCATTGAGAACTCGAAAATTACTCGAAACATAATTCAACTTATTTTTGCATTAGATAGATTACAAACATGACTGTTTACAATATGATTGTTTTCAAACTTTATGGTCCTTCTCTTCAGAAGATTGTTCTGCTACACTTCGTAAGGACACTTTCGAATGTTGATCACTCTCTAAACAATGAGACAAGCAGAAAACATTTTTTGTTTCTCCATGGCCTGATTTGATCAGGTAGTAATATGTTATAGGATACCAGTTGCCCACGTAGAATGGCCTGAATTAATATTACCAATTCCGGTAACAAGAGCAATACCGTCTGGTGCTTCAGTTTTTGTAAAGCTACCTATGGCGCCAAGTCTGAAGAGGGAGTATCAGACTCAACGCAACCAACCCTCATAGACACCAACGTAGAAATAGGCAAAGATCTACTCTATCTCAAGTGCTAAACCGGTGAAAGTGGACAACTACGGTCGAGCTGACGTAACTAAGAACAACTTTTACAGATCAAGCATCCGAGAACCCGAAGCATCCAGGTTTGAAATATATCGTCTGTCACAAGTCACTTCTGAACAAGTTTCTGTACTTTTACATAGCGCAGAATTGTACTCCAATATGAAATTCAAGTGAATGGTCTCGTCAAACTCTCTTTGATTCAGAGTAGTCTCTGTCACCAGTACATGGGGTGAAAAACAGAGAGAGAGAGAGGTCGATGATCTTGACGCTCGGAAGCAATGGATGCCAACGACTACGAATGCGGTTAATCTATGAAGGACGTCAAGTGAAGGCCCAGGTTCAGAAATTGTGGATAAAGGCTCATCCCATCTCAGTATAGGCTCATCAGCCATCTCACTTTTATATGTAAAATCTTTGAGGCTATAATCAACAAGGTTAACCTCAACAAGAATAATCTTATGCTCGACAATTTATAAGAATATCGGTCCATTGCTGTCATCTTAATACTCGTTTCTCGCAGAATCCGTGAAGCACTCGATAATAGTTATATCTCAAGGGCGATTTCTTTACATATTTCGAAGGATTTTGACAAGGTGTAGTATAGATGTTTGTTGTACAAACGGTCCTGCTTTTGAGTCAGAAAATGGTTTTCTCAGTTACTTGCTTTTTGCTACAAGTCAGAGAAGATATGTGCTAATGACCATTCCCACGAAGTCGTTGAGATCACCGTAAGCGTCTTCTGAGGTTTGCTTCTCGGTGTTGCCATCATTGGACTTACATTAACGACCTACCTAAGAGTATGTTTAGATATTCCGTTTATATCTATGCAAATATTACAATGATCTAAGTTTGCATCTCCAAAATTCCAGATGACAAGAGCCTGGCAGATAATAACTCCTCTGACTTAACTTTAATAACTCAATGAGAAAGAAACATGACTTGCCAAAAATCTATCACTCCAAAAGTAGACAGCGAACGTTGAGTTTTCGTTTGTCGCGAAGAATAGCTGTTCTCACAAGGCGGCCCTTGCCGAAAACATCTTACTCCAGGAGTTTAAATGTAAGGTCAATAGACACCTCCTATCACACTAACTTGCACCGATTCTCCAACACTCTCACCATCTACCCAACCCTCATTCTCGGTATCCTTACACGCCTATCACCCTCCTTCTGACATTTCCTATATCTAACCATCCTTTCTCACCACTCTATGTAATCCCCTGCGCAATAGTGACAGTGAAATGCCTTGCTCGGGGGGAAACGATTATAAAAAAATAATAAAAAAATACCTTTCCCAACGTTATTTGCGTGTACGTAAATGCAACGATTTCAACAGCAATTTGATTTTAGCTCTCAGATTTCCCATTCCTAGCCGGTACCCATCGCACCGTGAGGTACATGTACTACTCTTAGAAGTAATTGGGTTCTTCTGTTTTATTTTAACGTCACAAAAGCAGATCAGGCAAACCTATTAAGATATATAGGTTGTAGCTCCCCAGTTTCATTTTTCAAACTTGTAGCCGATTACTTATTTTCCATCATACAACCCATTTCCTCAAAGAAGATACGCACAAATCTTGTAGATTATCTCTTGCTATTTCAGAAGAAAATTTTCAGACGGACTATATTGTTCAGCTACATCAACTCTAACGATTGTTCTTAAGACTCACTCCACCTTTTAAACTTAGACAAACTGTTATAGTGCTCTATCTTTAGGAAAGGACTCTTCCTACATCAATAAATAATAAACTGCGTGACATCCAGGGACGCAGCTGTGAGGAAGTCGATACGCAGCGTAATTATACCGTTCAGAGTTACATTTCTATCTGCTGATTACTAATACTCTCTCTCTCTCTTTATATGTTCTTGCTATTTTCATACACAGTTTTAAACCTACCTTCTTGTTTCCGTGTCTTATTTCCGAGCCCTAACAAGGCCACAACAACTTTGCTACGAAGGTTTCGCCACAACAACTTAGCGACTAATGTTTCGACACGACACAAACAACCGCATTCCTTTCATATTTCATTATCGAGTAGTAATTTCCACTCGAATATCTTTTTTTTCCGTGAACCGCTATTTTGTGGAAACGATTTCGTTAGGTTTCTTTACTGATGATTTCAAACATAACCTGTTCAAAAGACTAACTGTTATATTTCGCACATAGTCGCATAAAATGAGAAATTTACATCTTATCTTTAACACTTACGCAAAAACCACTGTCAGTAAACCCCACTTTGAGTGGTTCTTGTGCCTTGTATATAGTCTAAAATAGTAAAAAAAAGAAAAAAAAACAGAAGCCGCTACATCACAGATTAAAATGTTTCGTAGCCTTATGTCAGAAAATAATGGTCAAAAAGTTGCAAGAAATATGAGCATTGTCTCTGCAGTTAAATTATCTACAGAAAATACATTTATGAAAAATTATAAAATCCGTATATAAAATATTTGAAACATTTATATCCAATATACTTTATAAAAACATGATCAGTTTTAAATACTGTGTAGAATAGTCATTCATAGCAATGAGAGTCAGTTGCTTCGTATAGTGATTTACGAAGCGTAGCTTAAATGTGGCACCATGCCCAAACCAGAGAGGATCAAATGAGTATGGAACACACTACGCAGTTATAACTGGCATAGCGAGACAAGATTGCTAACAATTATAATTCAGAAGATTTCCTCAGTCGCTACCTATAAAGCAGGTATTATATTCGAACACCCGTCTGCTTAGATCTTTAGATAACACAGCCGGCCAAATAATTTTCAGTCTGTTGCTGGTCGTCAACACACATTTGAAATCAAATGATTGATTTGAATATTATAACTGATTTTCTTGTTTTCAAAGTCTTGTTTCGATTATCAATATGCAAGATCGATGTTTGTTAGTGAAATTCTATTTGTGCTTCATTTTTAAAACCTTCACTTATGTAAAGACTAGCAGTATAGCCCGGCGTTGCTTGGGTGTAATGAAAGCTTTAAAACTAATCCATGCTCCAGGAGATCAGACTCTTTGGATGTTCGCACAAAAGACTAAAAGTTTCTAGTTGAAGCGAAACCGTAGACTGAAAGAAAATATATATATATATATATATATATATATATATATTATCGATTTTCTGCACTATTGTAAGAACTGAACTGCAACCTTGAAACTTCTGAATATCGTTTGTTATGTCTTTGTCTATAAGTGTATCAAATTTGATTAAAATCGGACCACTACTTCTATAACCCAATTTGTTCGATTATCGATTTTCGATATTTATCGGAGGTACCTCGACAGAAACCCTAGCTAAGAACACTCGCAGATGCTTATAGTACAATTGGGTAAATTTTCAAGAAAATCGGTTCAGTCGTTTCAGAGTCTATAGGTAACGGATACACATACATACTGACACACACACACACACAGACAAAATTCCATTTATAAATAAGTTTAGATTTGTTCATTATACTTCGACATATATCTTAATTGATACAATGTTAGATTCTTAGACATTTTCCATCCCATATATGAAAAACAGCCATACAACTGAGTGCCACTTCTATTCCTCACATTTGGAGAGTTATCTGATCTAATTTTATCATTAGTCTATAGCGGGTTATCCATTCTTTTCCAGTTTATAGTGGAGAGTCCGTCCTAGTGAAGGGTAGTAGTATGTTGTTGCAGGTTAACGGAATTTGGCCTTGTTGTAGTTAGCCCACTATAAGACATAAAGAAAGGTTATAATTCAAGAAAAGCAATTTGAGTTGAAAAATAACATTTTATATATACACATATCAATTAAGGTTTTTACAATTAAAGTAATACTTGAAGTATAGGTTCAACGGACGTTAAAATGTTCATGGCAATAAAATGCTGAAAAGAGAATTAATACTTAGGAATGTGGGAGCGCTGTAAGTAAGGAATGTCTTTGATGTATTCGCTCCTTAGGTCAGTAAGTAGTTTTGAGACAGGGAAGAAGGTAAGGAAGGCGAACATAGTAAGCCATTTGACTTCGGTCAAGGGGGATACTAATTACACTCCTCTCTCTCTCTCTCTCTCTAGTCAGTCCGTGTGTGTCGGCCTGCGTCAGTCTGTCTGTCTCTGCTTTTTGGATCGCAGGTGATCATTTGGGAATTCATATCTGTATTTGATTCTGGGTTTTACATTAGCCCATAAATAAAATAACGTAGGCTCGCGAACTGGAAATTTAATATTTAATTAATTTTTATTTTTCAACCGGAATATATGCGCGAATCCAGCTGCGCACCGACGACTTTTGGTCATTTGCTTTTTGGTCGTAGTGGTGCAAATATCCGGTCCATCGCTTTTGTTCGGTAGGTATCACCACAAGTCTATAGAGCGAGAACAGAAATGACCACCAGGAGAGTCAAACAAAAAATTCGTCATGCATTAGAGGATTAGCATACTTTTAGGTCAATAAATTAATGCTTTATAATATATGTTTAAAATTTTTCAGCCAAAGTTTCACGTTTTCGCCAAGAATACAATAAAGTATTTTGTGATCTCTTTGAAAAGTATTTAAGTACAGTTTTTAGAGTAGACAGTGCAGTAAAATAATGGAATGGTAATGTGCGTCAACAGTTCACGACGTATACGGCTTAAAAGAGATTCTGTTACCCATTCCCTGGACACCCACACCAATCTATGTGACACTTTCCTCATCGCTTTCTCCTTTGCCTCTTCACACATACACGAAAGAAAATCACATTTTATTTCATAACAAACAACGACATAGAAGAACTGTAAAGAACACAAACTTCGCAATTTTCACGTAAAGAAAAATTAGTTATAAAAAAAGAGAAAAATGAAAATATTTTATATTTTTATATTTATATGTCTTGCATTTTTCATTGTTGTGGGTTTATTCAAATCTTCAACAAGACTTACTTCAGAAGATTATATGTAAATATATCTTAGATTATTATCTTTCTTATGTAATCAAATCATAGTGCCCCATTAAATAACTGGCTATTATATGTTCCATTTAACAAGCTTCAGAAGCAATCTTTATGTAATTTTCCTTCAAGCGGTATATCTTCTGTTTTACATGCTTACATCTCATGCTGATTGTATGTGTTGATTATAAGTTTCAATGATTCTGGAAATTATTCTAACAATACATTGGATGTAATCCTTCATTGCCACTTTAGAATTCAAGTGAAATTTGTATATACGACACTTCGATAAATATTCTTCAAAAAAAGAGTTCGTTAAGAGTACCGCTCCAGTACCTGACTCTCCTGCTATGTTATATCTTTATAAGAGGAAGAACATGTCAAAAATATAGTAATGCTGCTATATCTGGTAGAAGCTAACTATTCTTTAATTACTAATTATGATAGAGCCCCAAACCATCTATACAGCCTTATAGATGATAAAGTCTTTCCATGTTTCCCCTCCTTCCCAGAGACAAAGCCTAACAAGCCTCTAGATATACGAGAATTATTTCCACCGAAAACTTCCAGAAGTACATGCCTTAGTCACCCCATCTAGGTAAGACTTACCTACACCTCTTACATTGAGGCGACGCAATCTTTTTTTTCCTGTTCCATTGGTAAGAAGTAGGTCCATTCGGAGATCATATTACCTTGAACTGTTGATTTGTGAAACAAAAGTTTAAGAGAATGCTTTCACGACCTCTTGTTGAGGTTTAACCGTTATCTTTGACACATATTCTCATAAACTTTATACAAAGATGAAATTACTAACGATTCACTTGAGGTTTAGCTGGGAAAACAAAGACAGCGATACGAAAAGAGAATAGAAAATGCATATAAAATGAAAGACAACAGAAGTTTTACTGCAGCAGAAACTGTGGATAGCAATGATAATGTTAATATGAAGTTGTTCCTAAAATAATGTTCTTTTTAAAATCAACATCTGTTCTTGATTTAATCTATTTAAAGAGTGCTTAAATAAGTTTAAATTCGAACCTTGAACATCGACATAATTTTGCGATTGAATTACTGGTTTATTTATACTTTTACGATATAATTCTAAAGGGATTGGCGTCAAGAAATTTTAAATGAATTTTCTGAATCTTCTTTATATCAAAAGGTATTTTGGTTAAAACTGTCAAGATATTTGCTAAAGTAGTAATCAGTGGGCGTGATATAAAAGGAATATGGTGGATGTCGCTATGTCTCGTATTCCACATCGGCGATGGTCTCTGATACGCATGTCGTTGAGTTTCTGATAAACACGTCGTTGTGATTATAGCAAAGAAGTCGCTGAACATCTTCAGTGGATGAATTTCACATCTCCCCACTATAGGGAAGGCGCCCATTGTGAATGCGACAAAAGGCCAAGCAAAAGGATGATTTCGATCACGTAAGCTCAGTCAAAAATATCCTGTAGACCCTGCCTAAGGCCGGGTCGAGCTCTTGTCTGACAAATATGTCGATGAGATTCTGGCTAACAAGTTATTGAGCTTCTGGTGAAGATATTGGTGAGATTCTCCAGTGTCTCATTATAAACCGGACCTATGTCTAGCTTTCTTTTATTACAGTTTAAATTGGACCTAATTTTTTTTTTAACTCGAACGTATATCAGACTAATAGCTACGGTTTTTCCTTGTATAAGCCGGGTCTATATTATCCTTTTGACTCTTGTGTAAACCTGACTATATTTATCTTTTTTTGCGGTAGCATACACTGAATTTATATCAATCTATTTATCTTTAGTGCAAGCCAGAATATTTTATTTTTTTAAGGCTAGTGTAAAGTAGACCTATGTCTGCCTATCTTTTAATGTATTGGAAATATTAACGTATAAGACATTCGACATTGATGTGCCGTTAAATTAAAAATCCTAAACTGACAATTCAACCTGTCTTTAAAATTTACTTTGAATCAAATTTTTAATAGTCTTAAATTATATATTTGACAAGATTCGAAGGAATTTATTTCATGTGTTCCAAAACTATTTGTTTGAATATATGTCAGCGATGCAAAAAAAAAAGTCAGGTAAACCTTTGGTGAGCCTCTGGCAAAGAAGTTGGTGGTTAAAAGACAGAGTACTATAATGAAGTGGAATTCGACATCGTTTATTAACCAGTGATGTTTGCATTTTGCTTAACTTAATATTATTTCCTCCAGTTTCTTGCAGTACACTTTGCCAGTGATTCTCTAGATTCGTTCCAGAAAGGTGTAATGCATGACAGCAATGGCAGACCACCAGACGTTCACACTAATATTTTCAAAAAGACGAATATTAACACATTTCAGTTTTCTCTTTAAGGAGGAGGTTTATATAATGTTTTCAGATGAATTCCTAAACAGCTGTTTATAAAATTAACAAAAATGACATATTCATAGTTTGGAATGAGAAATATAATTGTATGCAACTAGTATAACAATATATCAAAACACAACTGAAATGTTTATAAAAAAAATAGGACAATATTTTCCATATGACTTAATACATGCAATTTCATTAAAACATTACAAATTTTAGATTACGATTGTAGCTGACTCTTCTTGTTCTTGTTCTTGTTCTTCATATTATTATTATTACTATGTCATTTTTCATCATATTTCGATTTCTGCTTAGGTCTAACTACCAACCAAGTCTGCGGGGAGACCTAAGGCAGGTAGTGGGGTGTTGTTATGGCTCCATTTCATGTTTTTCTATCTTCCCTATCATCCCCAGCATTACATAGATAAAGTTTTCCTTAGTTTCTGGGCTGTACTTAATAAGACAATTTTTTGTATATCTCTTAAGCTGGGGTTTCCAGGGATTCTTTCAATGTGTTGTTTTGTTCCATTTTTTATCATTCCAAGTGCACCTACTATCACTGGCACAACTCTTGTTTTCAATTTCCACATTTTTTCTATTTCAATTTCCAGGTCTTTATATTTTGACAGTTTTTCAAATTCCTTGATTGCTATGTTACAATCCGCTGGACAAGCCATATCAATTAATAGACAAGTTTTCTCCTTCTGGTTTTTAACAATAATGTTTGGCCTGTTTGCTTCAATTTTTCTGTCTGTGTAGATGGTGTAATCCCATAGAATGGTTATATCTTCTATTTCTGTAACCGGTGCTGGGTGATGTTCATACCAGTGTTTGTTTACAGCTTTTCCATAATGTTTGCACATTGCCCATTGTAAATATTTCCCAACTCTATCGTGGCGATTTTTATATTCATTTGGGGCAAGCACAGAACAGCCTGAGATTAGGTGGTCTATTGTTTCTTGGTGTTTATCACAAAACCTGCATTTTGGATCCATATTATTATGCATAATATTTGCCTGAAAGTTTCTCGTGAAAAGACTTTGGTCTTCTGCTGCAAGAATAAAGCCTTCAGTTTCAGACTTTAATCCAGATGCACGTAACCATCGATGAGCATTAACTTTGTCAACATTAGATTTATTGGCACGTACTGGATATTGGCCATGCAGAGGTTTGTCTTGCCAGCGCTGTTTCATCTGTTCAAGAGCTTTATCTTTGGCTTTCATTTTCATATTTTTTGCCGCAATAGTTGTTTCTTGGCATCTGTTTTGCTTTTCTACAGAATCTACTAACTGTAAATCTTGTTTGTATTTACTGCCTTCTTTTATTATTGAATATTTCTTCTTTCTTTCTTCATGTTGCCTTACTAATTGTATCATCCAATCCTTTGTTGTTTCTATGTATGTTAGTAAGCCAATAGTTGTTGTCTTGTATGACAATTCCAGCTGAATAAGACCTCTTCCACCTTCTTTACGGGGTATGTATAGACGGTCTACATCAGCCTTTGGATGATGCATCTTATGCTTAGAAAGAAGCTTTCTTGTTTTAGCATCCATTCGCCTGATGTCGTTTAGAGTCCAGTTTAAGATGTTAAAGCTATATTGGACAACTGGGATTGCAAGGCTATTAATGGCCATAACTCTATTCTGTGAATTTAATTCAGTTTTTAATATCATTCGTAGCCTTCTATAGTACTCTTTACGCACTATTTCTTTCATTTTTTTATGGTGAATGTTTTCGCTCTCATTTACACCTAGGTATTTATAAGCTTCTTCTGGTTTCAATTCTTTTATTGTTACAGCAGGGTCTAGGCTAATTGAGGATGTTTCTTGTATTGATCCACGTAAAACTGTAGCTTTAGCACATTTATTCAAATTAAATTTCATTCCAATGTCTTCGCTGAAGCATTTTACAGTTTGCAGAAGACCTTCCAGCTCATTATCATTCTTAGCATATAACTTTAAGTCATCCATGTAAAATAGATGGCTTATTTTCTTTTGGCCTATTTTATAACCATATTCTGTCTTATTAAGTTGACTGATTAGTGCTATTAATGATATGCAGAATAGTAAGGGAGATAAAGAATCACCTTGAAATATACCTCTTTTGATGTTTATTTCATCAGACTTATAGGTTCCATTTATATGATTGAGGTAAAGGGTTGTTTTCCATATAGACATGCAATGTGTGATGAAATTGATGATTACGGGCGATATTTTGTATATATTTAAAGTCTTTAAAATCCAGTAATGTGGCCCACTATCGAATGCCTTTCGATAATCTATCCAGGCAGTACTAAGATTTTTCTTTGTACTGTAGCAGTTTTCCAGGATCATTTTGTTAATTAGCAATTGGTCTTTACAACCATAACAGCCACGTTTGCACCCTTTTTGTTCAAGCGGTATCATGTCATTTCTTTCTAAGAATAAATATGTCTGTTTTGTTAAAATAGATGTTAATAGTTTATATGTTGTCGGAAGACATGTAATTGGTCTGTAGTTTTTCGGGTTGTTTGTGTCACCATTCTTGGGTAGAAGAAATGTAATTCCTTTGGTCATCCATGCAGGAATTTTAGTGGGATCGTCAACCATTTCTTGAAGTTCTTTGGCTAGTTTTTTATGCGCTGCATTTAAATAATATAGCCAAAAGTTAGGAATTTTATCTATACCTGGGAATTTCCAATTTTGTGCTTTTTTTAGTGCAAATTTAACATCATCTTCTGAAATTCCAGACCATGTCTGTTCGGGTTTATTTTTCATTCGTTCTATCTCTTGCGTAATCCAATGTACTTCCTTGCTAAGTTCTTTAGGGCAAGCCCATATCTTTTCCCAGAACTGTGTGATTCCTTCCATTCTGTGGGGTACTGTCACTTCAATTCTTTTTTTACCTATTTCCCTGTAAAATCTCTTTGTATCAGTCTGAAAAATCTTGTTTTGTCTGTAAAATCTTGCTCTTTTTTCATAGCGTCTTATTCTTTGAGCCTTCAGTTGGATTTTTTGCTTTATTTTTTCTTTATTTGATAAGACTTCATTTTCATTCCGATGTTATATTTTCTTTCAGCTCTTCTGCTTTTCCTAGTTCTTACATTTATTCCTCTACTCAATTCATCCAGTACTGATAGTTCACTTCTATGTTGTTCGATTTCTTCTTCTATTTTTCTTTTCCAAGGTGGATCTTCACGTCTGCGAGACTGCCTTGTTTTTATTTTGATATTCAATTTTTTGCTGCTGCTGTTGCTGATGCATATATTACTTCGTTTAGATTTGTATGAGGGTCTTCATCCAGTATTGATTTCAGTGCTGCATTGTAGAGTTTAATAGTTCCGAGGTTATGTTTTGTTGGTTGTAATTTTGGGAGCTGTCCACGTTCCTCCATTGTAATATTTTGTATTTGACTTAGATGGTTTTTTGTTTCTATCTTGGCTTCCTGTATATTGTTCTTATTTTCCGTCAAATAATTATCTTCGATGTGTTCTGAACTCGTTTTATTTTTGTCTTTTAACTGACTCAGATCACACCTTTCCAGCACTTTTAAACTTACAGCATTATCTTCTCAGTAATTTGCGTGTTTCACGGTTTCTACATTATGACCTGTGGCTTGTTTGATGTTATTACTTTTTATTTCTGATTCCGGTTCCTTTTCATATTTTGTTGATTCGTCTCTTCTTGTTACAATTCTTTTAATTTCATTAATTTCAGCCTCTGTCAGTCGGTTATTACGAATAATGTACCTACGTACATTGGTTAATTTATTTTCGTCAATATACTTTCTATTTGCTTGACCAACTTTTTCACGCCAAATGTCATATGTTTGGCGAGTCATTTTTTTTTAGGTTTGAGTAACGCTTCATGAAATGCAGTCATAACGATTTTGTACTCCTCACGAGACCATTTTATTTTTTCTTTCTTTAAATATACGGTTGTAGATCTAGCTGGTGAATTTTCAGGACCATCATTAGGATTATCCTGGTTGTGGGGACCTGAAGATTCATTCATTGTGTAGGAGTTTGTTCGTATGGCAGATTTTTCGACCTCAGGTAGGTTCCCTCTTGAAGGACGGGCTCCCTGTTTATCCACTGGAAGAGCCATACTGGACTTTTTATTTCTATTTGTATTTTTCATGTTTTTCCCACGAGTGACGCACGGGTCCAAAAGTCCACCCAAAGTTTCCCCGGCACGTTGGGTAACGGTCTTTTACAAACAGGGTCCCGAAGCCTGTAGGGGATCGTTTGTGACCTCATAACGCAGTAGCCATTCACTCCTCGGCACGATTAACACCTTGAGTTGCGGGTTCTTGTTCGGAGTTTTCCTTCTCCCAAATGGGCTGCCAAGCAACACCTGACATAGACGCGATTGGAATTCAAGGAGAAAGACGCTGGTTAAAAAAAAAAAAAAAAAAAAAACCTTTGGCGTAGCAACGGTTCAACGAAACAAAACATCAATACTAGAGTATTTGGTTAAAAAAAAAAAAAAAATTTACGAAATATCGACAGCTAAATGAAATATAATACGGATGATTTTATTTAGGTTCATTTAAAGAGCAAACAGATAAATTAATTAAAATAAAACAGAATTTCATAAAAAAAAAAAAAACAGTGAGAAAAATTTAGTTCACTATTTATAGAAAATGTGTGGAGAGCCATTAAAACAGTGAGAAAAATTTAGTTCACTATTTATAGAAAATGTGTGGAGAGCCATTATTGCCTACACCGTGAGGGAGTATGACATAAAAGATTATATATATATTTTTTAATCATATCACCCCGAGCAAGGCGGTAACGCCACTGAGGTGCAGGGGCTACGTAAGAGTGAAAAGATTGGAAAAGAGAAAGCCGGAAACCACATCCTCATCACGGAACAAGGGATGAGCCTCTTCACCTGTTCAATAGACGTGGGTGGAGTGTGAACCGGGCGATAGTTTAGTCTATCTACTCCAATATACGTGTGTAAACGGAATTCATGTGATCAAAATGCCACCTATTGAAAAATCCTACCAACTTTTATTTCACCAAATATTTAAAATATAGTGCGCGCTACCAAGTAACTAAAGGAATTACTTCTCTGAAAAACTATTTTTACCTGGTGCCCCGATCATAGGAATTCAAGCGTGCTACTAGTTTGGAATTTAGGTTCCATCATTTAAATGTCGAAATAGTTAAATGTAACCGCCTCTTCTGCTCCAATATTTTCTTTTCTCGTACTTCTTTCCTGTGGAATTCCCTTCTGTTTACTTGTTACTCTGAGAGCTACAATCTCCAAAAGTTTAAAGACAACATCCATGGCCATCTTCTCTCTCCTTGAATTCCGTTCATCTTTTATCCTTTCCTCAATACCCTCTGTTGTACCCAGGCATTTTTCTCACTGTTTTTATTATTATTATTATTATTATTATTATTATTATTATTATTATTGTTATTATATCATTTTTCATAATAAATCGACTTTTGCGATGATTGCACTATTTACCAAGTCTGCAGGAAATTCAAGGGCAGCGTTCTCCTTAGTGTGTGGGCTGTACTTAATAAGACAATTTTTTGTATATCTCTTAGGCTGGGATTTCCAGGGATTCTTTCAATGTGTATTTTCTTCCATTTTTTATCATTCCAAGTGCACCTACTATCACTGGCACAACTCTTGTTTTAAATTTCCTTATGTTTTCTATTTCATTTTCCAGGTTTTTATATTTTGACAGCTTTTCGAATTCCATGTTTGCTATGTTACAATCCGCTGGAAAGCCATGTCAATTAATAGACAAGTTTTCTCTTTCAGGTTTTTAAAAATAATGTCCGGCCTATTTGCTTCAATTTTTCTGTCTGTGTAGATAGTATAATACCATAGAATGGTGACATCTTTTGTTTCTGTAACCAGTGCTGGGTGATGTTTATACCAGTGTTTGTTTACACATTTTCCATTAGCATGCTGTGTTTAAGAAATTTTCCTATCAGTGAGGAATTTTTGTACTTTTCCAAAGCCATAAATATCCAGGAGTGTGTACACTCCTAATGGGTTTACAGTAATCTATCCAATCTTTGCCGACATTTCTACGTTCAGGATTTTGTCATTTATAAATAGCTGATATTATCAACCATATAAAACTTTCTGACACCCATTCTGTTTCGTAGAATGTTGTTTTAATCGACAAAAGAGCAAGTAAAGTTCATTAAGAAAGAATTGATGAATATATATGTGTTCAAAAGATAAATTTTTGGCCTCTGATATTTTGAATAATCTATTTCATACGTTTTAAGTAGGATATATGTAACTCCTTTCAGGATCAATTGCAGAATATCACTAAGGTTTAAATTAGCATTGATAAGTTTTATGAATTAATTGTAGATGTTAGAGACAAATATTTGGTACATTTTAATTTTCAAGAGATTTGGCAATTGTTTTAGAGCTTTTAATATTGTTGGTTATATTTATAGAGCTTGTCTAATAATATTGTTGGTTATATTTATAGAGCTTTCTTGGTTATATTATTATAGAAAAATGGGAGTATTTTTAGAGCTTGTCTAATATTATTCTTGGTTATATTATTATAGAAAAATGGGAGTATTTTTAGAGCTTGTCTAATATTATTCTTGGTTATATTATTATAGAAAAATGGGAGTATTTTTAGAGCTTGTCTAATATTATTCTTGGTTATATGATTATAGAAAATGGGAGTATTTTTAGAGCTTGTCTAATATTATTCTTGGTTATATGATTATAGAAAAATGGGAGTATTTTTAGAGCTTGTCTAATATTATTCTTGGTTATATTTATAGAGCTTGTCTAATATTATTCTTGGTTATATTATTATAGAAAAATGGGAGTATTTTTAGAGCTTGTCTAATATTATTCTTGGTTATATTATTATAGAAAAATGGGAGTATTTTTAGAGCTTGTCTAATATTATTCTTGGTTATATTTATAGAGCTTGTCTAATATTATTCTTGGTTATATTATTATAGAAAATGGGAGTATTTTTAGAGCTTGTCTAATATTATTCTTGGTTATATGACTATAGAAAAATGGGAGTATTTTTAGAGCTTGTCTAATATTATTCTTGGTTATATTTTCCAAACCTTGAAAAGGTTTATCACTCATTCTGTCTTGATCTGCTGTAATCCCGTTTATATTAGAATAATATTTCATTGAATTGGTCTAAATATTCTGTGGAAATTGTTGCACATCATCAATATGGCGTTTTGTTTTTTTTTCATAACATCTTTTCCAAATCTTCTCTAAAATTTCTTTTACCCAAGGGTTCCAATATAATTTCAGCATCTTGAACTGGACTCTAAAAGATATCAGGCGAAAGGATTCTAAAACAAGAAAGCTTCTTTCTAAGCATAAGATGCATCATCCAAAGCCGTCTAGACATACCTCGTAAAGAAGGTGGAAGAGGTCTTATTCAGCTAGAATTGTCCTACAAGTCAACAACTATTGGCTTACTAACATATATAGAAACAACAAAGGACTTGTGATACAATTAGTCCAACAGCATGAAAACAGAAAGAAAAAAATATTCAATAAGACAATAAATACAAACAAGATTTACATTTAGTCGATTCTGTAGAAAAGAAAAACAGAAACCAAGAACCAACTATTGCGGCAAAATAGTTTTAAAAAGCCAAGGATAAAGCTATTCAACAGATGAAAAAACGCTGGCAAGACAAACCTCTGCATGGCCAATATCCAGAACGTGCCAATAAATCCAGTGTTGATAAAGGTAATACACATCGATGGTTACTTGCATCTGGATTAAAGACTGAGACTGAAGGCATTCTTCTTGCCGTGCAAGACCAAAGACTTTTTACTAGAAACTTTCAGGCAAATATTATACATAATAATGTGGATCCAAAATGCAGGTCCTGTGATAAACACCAAGAAGAAAGAGACCTTCTATACTCAAGATATTCTGTACTTGCCCCAAATGAATGTAAAAATCGTCACGATAGAGTGGGGCAATATTTACATTGGACAATGTGCAAACACTATGGAAAATATGTAATCAAACAATGGTATGGACATCACCCAGCTCCGGTTACAGAAATAGAAGATGTCACTATTCGACGGGATTACACAATCTAGACAGACAGAAAAATTGAAGCAAATAGGCCGGACATTATTGTTAAAAACCAGAAAGAAAAAACTTTGCCTATTAATCGATATGGGTTGTCCAGCGGATTGTAACATAGCAACCAACGAATTTGAAAAACTGTCAAAGTATTAAGACCTGGAAATTGAAATAGAAAACATGTGGAAATTGAAAACAAGAATCGTGCCAGTGATAGTAGGTACACTTGGAATGAAAAAGAAAAGGAACAAAACAACACATCCCTGGAAACCCCATCTTAAGAGATATACAAAACATTATCTTGTTAAGTACAGCCACACTCTAAGGAGAATTTTGTCTATGTAAGCCTTGGGATATTAGGGGAGGTAGAAAAATATGAAATGGTATCATAACAACACACCACTACATGCCTTAGATCTACTCGCAGACTTGGTAGGTGGTACGACCATAGCAGGAATGGAAATATGATGAAAAATGACATATTATTATTATGTCATTTTTCATCATATTTCGATTTCTGCTTTGGTCTCACTACCAACCAAGTCTGCGGGGAGACCTAAGGCAGGTAGTGGCGTGTTGTTATGGCTCCATTTCATGTTTTTCTATCTTCCCTATCATCTCCAGCATTACATAGATAAAGTTTTCCTTAGTGTGTGGGCTGTACTTAATAAGACAATTTTTTGTATATCTCTTAAGCTGGGGTTTCCAGGGATTTTTTCAATGTGTTGTTTTGTTCCATTTTTTATCATTATTATTATTATTATTATTATTATTATTATTATTATTATTATTATTATTATTTACATCTGTGACAACCTGTATATTCACTAGATTCCAGCGTATAGTTGCGTCAAATACATTGTCATAACGGGATGTTTGAAGTGATACTTGTTCATATTTTCAAAAATAAAGTTTCTATTTGTTCATCTTTCTTGATTAAAAAGCCTACCCACAAATTTCACCGTGAGTATTTTTAGAATTCCATTGCTATGCTTCCCCTTATTCGTTCGTCCTCTTAATTTCTTAATGGCATTCCATTTTGTTATATTATTACTTTTTTCTTCGAGAAGAAACGTCAAAGAATACTTTCTCCAGCGATTCCATTTTTAATGTACTTTTCCGCAGTAGGAAATCAATCGAAAATAAATTCGTCGTAATTGATTTTTAAATTGTGCTAGGATCGATAACCCATTTTAGAAGCTGTTTATTTAGCGACTGGGTGTGTCCGGTTTTCTCGATGTCATTTTCCGCTTTTTTCTTTCTTTCTTTCTCGTTTTCTTTCTTTCTTTCTCATTTGACGTTGTCATCATCGTCACTTTTCATTGAAATACATGTATAAAGAAAATAAAATATTTGTTTACTTATTTTGGATTGTCAGTTCCGCATTGGGAATACGTTAATGACGATTGCTAGTCTCGAAATATTGTTGTATTTCAAGGAATGGCTCTTTTGATTTTTCGAAGATATTTATTGATCTTCTCCGCCGCTGCTTTTTACAATTACAAGAATAAACTTTGCGAAGGAAGGGCTCCGTATTTTACTTAAATTTACGCTTTCTCAGACAAAATTCAATTCTTTCCATGTAATACAACATATTATATATCACGTTTATACTTTCGGAATAGACAGGGTTGCTCAGTTCTTTGGAGACACTTGCGTAAATTCAGTAAAAGATCTCTCATGGATGAAGATTTTTATTTGAGAGAAAATTGTTGGCTAGAGTAAATTTCAAACCCTTCTTCGTGCATCTGTTTACCGAAGTAACCGTTAGTTGCGACAAAAACGTGAATGCGATGCCTTACAATTTGGTATGATTACATTTGATGATCTTTCTGGTTTTAGGGTTTGAGCTAGTTATTTCAGACTTCAGAAATTATTTAGTGTTATAGACGCGATTCGTAATTTCCCTGCCAACTTCTTTTTCTATGTTACTTGTCCCTTCAGAACGTAGGCGATCATGACATTCCACCTCTCCCTATCACTGGTAGCTCTTAGCATTCTCCTGTTATACCATGCAACCCTCGTTGCAACATCCACCTGATTAGGTTCTTTAAATGTTTTCCGGTGCTTTCCCCTGTCTCTTTTCCCTTCTATCTGGCCTGTTAGTATCAAGTTCTCTAAGCTCTCCTTCCTCATTGAATGTCCCAGGAACTTTAGCTGATGCTCGGTGTTAATATTCTTTTTGTTTCAACAATCTCTAAGACCTCATCACTGCTCACATCCTCGATCCACGATATTCGCAGCATCCTTCTGTAGAACCACATTTCAGCTGCTTTAAATTTTTCTTTCATCTTTGATGATATTGTCCAGCATTCATTACCATATTGAAGAACAGACAACACATAGGAATCTAGTACTCTATTCTTTGTTTCTAGCAAAATTGTCCTGTTTCTTAATACTTTACTAACTTTCTGGAATGCTTCCTTTGTCATGAACTCCATTTATCCAGGTTTTGTGAGCTAAGAGACCGTATGTTTGGTGTGACATAAAGGGTATTTACGCGTAAGTTAATGCAACGAATTCAGCTGAAATTCGGTTTCCGGTTTTTAGATCCGAGCCGATATCCACTGCACCACAACCCAAATACTGACTGAATCATACGTGAGATATTCGCCGCCATGTAGATTGTAAACCATCTATTCTTCAAGCGATTTGGCTGCATGAGACAGACCAGTCTTGTTGATAAGTTTACGAATTTCCTTTGCTCACGCACTATATACAAAAACTAAATTTACTCTTAAACACCACATCATATTTAGTAGAACTGATTTTCAATCTTTAAAAAATGATTCAAAGACGTATGACATCTCCTTTGTTCTCACTTATTCCGGAACTATCTCAGTGGCCGAACACTTTGTGTGCATGAATGTTGGGATGTCCTTAGTATTCTTCAGGTTAATTTGAGGTGATGATCAAAGTTTTCTTTTTTTACATCAGAGAAAAAATTATTTTTAGCAACAAGCAATTTGCTCGTATCAATCTGGTCTTTGTAGAAATGAAATGATTTTCTATACGAACCATAAAAATACCAACGGTTTCATTAAGATCAAATTCATCAACGAGAAACAGGATCATGAACAAAGAGCAAAGGTATTTCATTCGTCGTCTATTTTTAAACATTGACCATATCCAAAAACCATTGATAGAAAATCAGAAATATATTACACACATGTAGAAATTCAGTCCTTTTTATATTATAGGATTTTCGATAATTAACGTCCTTTCGGAATATTCTGATGAGACAACTTTAAAAATATTTAATTTAGAAAACAATATATTTGGTTTTATTCAAAATAAAATTGTCTTATATAATTAAAAACTTCATTATTTTATCAAATTACAACTTCAATCCATGAAATTTATCACTTTACTGGATAATTCAAATTTTAATAGTTTAGATTTTTGCTATTTTTTACCATATTATATTACGTAGTGTGGCATCGGCAAGATTAAATAAAAATACCGGAATAGTCATCTGCGTAAAATGCCCATAGAAAATGCATGATCACATATATTCTCTTCAAATCTATGGATTAAATATTTGGGTTGATTAACTCTCATTTCTAAGAAGAGGAGAAAATTTGAATTGAAAATTATGGTGAAATAATGTGAAACTTCTTTTATATCATTTTCATGATACCATGTGACTTCTGAGATAATAATTAAATAAATACGGTGATCTCAGATGAAGTCAAAGTCAGATGAAGTCAAAGTAGACTTTACACTTTCAAACAACCTTTATAGTTAGTTATTATATACACTTTGATAAACTGAATATTTAGTTACCTATGCGTTTGGATAGTTTTGAATGGTACAGTCTTTGCATGGCATCTAGAATTAAATAACATCTATGATAACTTTGTAAAATTAATAGATCATATCTTCGGTCTGGATATGTTAGGTTTATATAACTAAGATGTGTGTTCGCAGCGGAATTTTCAAACTATAGAGCGAGATGACTCTAACAGAATTAAAATTTTGATCAGGATTCATTAATGGCGGCCACAATCCTAACAACATAAGAAATTCAAAGGTCACAGTTTGGATAGCAGATTCAGAAAATACGAGAACTCCAACAGACGTAAAGTGAAAAAAAAGAAGAAACATCAAATTTTAAGAATAGAATGCAATAGTAATAAAAAAGAAATAGCTGAATTCTCAAATGAAAAAGAATGATATAGAAAAATGAAACAATTACAAACATTTAAATATCTCAAATATTTAAATATAAATATTATGAGTTTTAACAGGGCGGAACGTGCGACACTGAAACCGGAAAATGACTTGGGATAGTGAAAAGCAAAATATTAAGAAATAACGATTTAGTTAGAATAAAAAAATGACTCTGAATGTTATGTAAAATTTGTTCTCTTGTATGACTGTGAATGATGAACAATCATCTCGAAAAGGAATAAGTGACTTGAAGCAAAAGAAATATAGTTCTACAGAAACATACTGAGAATACCATGGGTAAAAGATGCTTATACTTAATATCACAAATTAATTTGCTTAAATTTCAATAGCAAATATGTAAAAAAAAAAGAGCTTGGAAATTCGATACTCACAAGACAAATTGAAGGCACAGAGGTAAAAAAAACATACCTATATTGTACCACTATCATTCGTACCTACACACATACATTCAGACATCAAACCACATTGTCATACACTGATTGGTTATTCATTAGCCGATCATGTCATTTGCACTTGAAATCCAGGTTTCCCGCGCAGGCAAACTGCGAATCCACGTTGCATCTCCAGTCAGGCCCCAGCTATCGTGGTAGTCATAATGCTCACTAATATACACAACCGACTGCTTGTAGCAGTCGGCGGCACGCGGAATTATCTTTTACACATAGATTTGTATGTATACACACAAATAGTCACATACAACTTCATTAGGAATCCAACTGCAGGCAGCATTTGCGGGAACATGTGACAACCTCCAATATACACCTTCAAACTTTCTTTTAAGTACCGTCAAACGACATACTAACTCAACATGTTATAAAATATTCTATCAATTATATTTCTCTGCTGAACAAGATTTTATCAGAATCAACTATTCAAAAGAACATTTATTCATTGATTGTCTTTTGCTGAAATTACCGTTTATGGGACAAAATTATTTATTATTCTACATTGATCACAGTTAAATGCATGCTTTTCTCTAACTAATGTCTATTTGTCAATACATGTCTATTTTGGTTAGAAATGGTGTCGTTTATTCTTTTCCCGGATCTTATAAATTTTCTAATTATAAATTTCAATAATATGTGGTGAACTGACCGTCAATACGTTACATAACTAACGAAAGATGAGTAAATCCCTGGCGGAAAAAGGTTTTTGAGAGATAACAAAAAGACAAAATTTATTAAAAGTTATAAAGAAAAGGAAATTATGGCGAGAAAAAATCACAAACCTCTTGAAGTGACATGGTACAGAAAAGAATGTTAAGTGGTTATTTCACTGAAGTCTAATTTTTTAAAATTCTTATTTTCTGGGTTAGAAATTTGGTGCACAAACGTTGAATAAACCGTAGTTTTCCATGATTCACTACAGAAGTAGTTACTGCATAAATAAAAATTTATCTTGCTACTTTTTTCCAGAATTCTACCAAATCACCAGTAGAATATTGTATCTTTTAAATTTTTATATCAATAGCTAAAAATATTTTCCAAATAAATTATTTTTGTTACAAGGTGATACTTAAACCGCATTGTATCGAAAGCAATTGCCTTTAGAAAACGTTCAATTGAACATGGTCATTTTTTATGTAGGTGGCCTCACGGCAAAAAACAAAATCAACGTAATTTTATAACTGAATAAACCTTGTTCGTTTTCCACTACAAAATACATTATGCATAGCCGGATTGTGTGTAAATTCTTCTTGATAGCCTCCGTGGACAGATCTGCATTTTTGTTGATTTGAGTGACTGCCCACCTGACAGGTAACATATGGTCGACTCAGTAGCGCCTCGAATAAGCACATCTATAAAAAATGGTATAATACGTAGATAAATAAGCATATACTCTAGATTTTAAAGGATACGCAATATCCATACGATAATGTAAGGTTCACGATTGGAGAGGTTGTTTTACACACACATCAACTGGCCGATAGTCATGTGATATAAGATAATGTTACCAAAGCTAGAAACCTTATTTTTAAGTAAGATAACTAAAACATAACATCCTCGAATTAGGTAAAGAACGACATTACAAAAATAATGACAGAAAAAGATGCTGTAAAGTGATGAAAATAGCGATGATCTCCACCCACGTCTATTGAACAGGTTAAGAGGCTCATCCCATGTTCCCTGTTTAGGATGTGGTTTCCGGCTTTCTCTTTTCAAATCTTCTCACTTTGTTTTTTTTTTTCAATTGGAGTAGATAGATCTATCTATCGCCCGGTTCACACTCCACCCATGTCTATTGAACAGGTGAAGAGGCTCATCCCTTGTTCCCTGTTTAGGATGTGGTTTCCGGCTTTCTCTTTTCCAATCTTTTCACTATTACGTAGCCCCCTGCACATCAGTGGCGTTACATTCTTGCTCGGGGTGATACGATTAAAAAAAAAGAATTAAAACATTTTTCAATTCTTGGTCAATATATTTCTTTATTTTTTTTTATATAGAAGTAACATTAATCCGTTATAGTTGTTGTAATCTTAAAGATTTTGCTGATGCATCAGTTCTAAACATTTTTTCTGAAAGAGATAAAATGGTAATGTTTTTTGCTTATTAGATACGAACCGATATTCCATATTGCTAATGCCCAATTATATTTCGACAAATCATAAAAAAGAAATCATCAATAATTTTTTTGCGAATTCCGGAAATATATTGAACACAAAATTAAAGCTATCAAAAGAAGAAACAAGAGGAATACAGCAAACGATTTTGTCGTTATGTTTATCGACGAAACTATAAACAGTGTAAAAAGAAATTCATTTTTTCTAATCAAAACAAGAAGAATTATTTTTCTTTTTGCCACCTTACCGATAATTACTGACGCCAACAAAATTCATACGAGTAGTTTATCAATTATGAAAGCACAAGGAAAATGTGTCGCTTCGGTAAATCAACTGACGAAAATATATGGAAAATAAAGATGATTAAACTTGTTATTTTCAAACAGATGAAATGCTCTGTAATCCATGCACGCCTCGAAAACAGCCCATTGTTCGAATATGGCCGTTATATAACCAGTGAAATGTTTTCTGCAAAAGCGTCTCTGTTAGCTCCAGCGTTTCTATAACAGCAAATGAACTCAACAATCAGAATGACGTGAATATAATGAGATATTTCACTCATTGGGAGAAGAAAATGTTTGATGCGAGAGATTTTTTAAAAATATTGTTTGCTTTGCCAAAAATATATTTTCTTCATGTTATTCAAGCTTTCAGTCACATACACATTTCCCTACTCGAGAGAAATATATTTTAATCTTATATCTACAATGTAACATTTGAATATAGCAAGTTATTTAGCTAGATATATATGATTATATTTTACCTTTGATCATCTGCAATGAATAAAATGTTTAAACTAATCTATTCTTCATGTACCTTTTAACACACTTTGATAAACTGAATATATAATTTGCTCGAAATTCACCTCTGTGTTAGAGATAGTTTTGAATTGTACGATTTTATGCATGGCATCTAGAATTAAATAACTTCTATGAAAACTTTTAAAATTAACAGATCATATTTTCCGTAAAGATATTTTAAGTGTATACGTAAAAGATGTGTGTTCGCAACTAAATATTTAACCTATAGAGCAAGGTGACTCTAACAGAATTAAAATTTTGACCAGGATTCATTAATGGCGGCCAAAATCCTCACAACATAAGATATGCAATGGTCACAGAGTTGATAGCAGATAACATAACCAGAAAAAAACGTTGGTGAATAGCAACTGCTGCAATCTTTGTCGTGTAATAATTTTCTAATAATTTTCAGTTTGAGCTTTGTTTAACAGCCTATTAATATATACGGCCATATCACGTTGAATACACCGGTTCTCGCTCGATCACCGAAGTTAAGCAACTTTGAGCCTGGTCAGTACTTAGATGGGTGACCGCTTGGGAATACCAGGTGCTGTAAGCGAATAGTGACGGATGTGCGTTTTGGTGCAGTGGACATCGGCTCGGAAAGAGAAATCGGTGAGCCGAGTTCGAATTCCAGTTGAATGCCCTGCAGTCACTTGCGCGCTGGTACCCTTGGGAAAGGTATTAATCCGTCCTTTCCCTCCAGTTATGGGTTAAATAACAGGGTAGGACTTGGGACCCTGCCCTTAAACAAATCCCAATGAGACTTGCTCCGTCAGGGAGGAAGCTGGCTCAACCCGACTAGGGTGAATGCGACATACATACATACATATTAATATATGAATGTTAGAATTTTGGGGTTTTACGGATTTTTAAAATAATCGGTTATAATGAGAAGGTAATTTGCTAAGATTTTTATGAAGAAAATGATTTTTCTTTGTTTATTTTTTATTTAAACTGAAGATGTTTTCTGGTTTTGCATTCAAAAATGTGTTCCTGGCAATATTTAAAAAACGTTTTATATTTTCCAAAATGTATTATGGAATTTTTTTCTTTATTGCTGGTAATATTGATTCCTTAAAAAATTATGGCTGGCAATATTTTTCCGTCAAAAATGTATTGCGGGTCATATTTGTCTATAAAAGTTTATTTTTTATACTTGCACTGTGTTTTGACCCCTGTTTGGAGGTTAACCATTTACCCACAGCTGGAACCTTAACAAGTGCTACTAACCAGGTTCAGAGTTGATCTAGCAATTAATAAGTGGTTTCATACTTTTCACCAACTTCAATCAGAGGCCTTGCTGCTGGATACAGTTCACTGTCATACCCAGAACCGATGATTCAATGAGCAACGACTAAGAATTGAATATTGGAGAGCTATGTTTCAGTTCTGGTCGGTTTCAGTAATAAGTATGATATATATGAATAAATCATTATTATCTTCTAACATTTCTTTCATTTTCAGTTTTTTGATGGTTTAAATAATCTGTAAAATATAAACAAGGTGTAAAAACAAATCAATGAATCCATAATTTTTTACGGTAGATAAGTAAATGTTTTTCTTTTATCGATATATTTTCTCGGTTAATTTTAAAATCATTTCATTCAAATCAAGGCGAGAACGCCACTTGTACAAAGGAAGTTACGAAGAGGGAATGTGAAAGAAAAGACTTAGTATAGAGAGGATTGAGGAAAGGTCAAACATGAACGGATTTTAAGAAGACAGCAAATGACGTTGCATCTAAATTTTTGACGATTGTAGGTGACAGGGATGCTGAAGTTCCACAGGTGGGAAATGCGAGAAAATAAACATTTGGAGTAGAAGTGGAGATTGCATTTAATTATTTCATGATGGGACCTAGATGACAACCTAATAGCCCACTTAAATTCATATTAGTCAGAGTACTGGATTTAAAAGCTCGTAAGACAAGTTGCTATGAAAATATTTGTAGAAATGAGAAGCCACACCGCGTCGATAAGTAAGTCATTGGCATCGAGATGCTAAGTCAGGTTTGATTAATAAATTTTATGCTTTGGTTTGCAAAGCAGACTGTATTTTTCATTGAACTTTTTCAACATTTGAGTGAACTCATCATTCTATTCCTTGATATACATTACCTTCCAGAGTTATTACGCCACACAAGTGTTTTAAAAAATAATGTATTTCATACTATTTTATTATTATTTATTGCCAAGTGAATAATTGTAAATGAAAATAGAATGGTTCTTTTTTTAATACTGCACAATAACATGTGCATAAAATTACTTTATAAATATTTAATATTGCAGTTTCATCAATGAAAGAATGAAGAAAATTTAGGGTAATTCGGACAATTTCATCATTATTTCCTTGCCTTGTAATATTTTGCAAGAAATATCCCTACAGAAAATACGAAACGGCATTCATAGTTTTGGGTCATATCTTAGTGGAATATTGTTTATTCAATGATCTTGAGCAACAAAAATTATCAGTGTTTTTCATTGATTAGTGTTAATCACTGTATCCTAAAACGATGTTACATAAGGCAAAGATCGATACATAAACAGATTTATTCCGTTAATAAAAAAATCTCCATCTGGTGTTAGTGACATAAAGAACGTCAAGAAAAACCCAATATGGTCGATGTTCACATATTAATCTTCTTCTCTGTACTCTGTTCCTTTTGATCATGGCCTTCTACATCTCTTTATCCTTTGTCTCTTTTAATACACCTTAATATGTTATCTCACTCAATCCCCGCTTTACTGTCTAAAGTCTAGCGAGTAAACCAAGCGTTGTTTTCACTTGTCTCTCTTCCCCTATATCCGTCCCGTGAACATCAGATTTTCCAAGCCCTCCTTCCTTATTAGATATCTCTAAAACTTCAGCTGTCTTTTAGAGCTGAAGTTAAATCTCAGTTTTTTTTTTCTCATGTCCATCTTATCCAAAACCTCGACATTGTTCACGTGTTTCGTTCATTGCATCCTCAGAATTATTCTGTAGAACTGCATTTCACTTGCTTCAGTCTTTATTTCATCTTTGATGAGATTGTGCATTATTTACAAACACAAACAATGTCAAGTAATCTTACTCTATGAGTACAGTCAGTTAAGTGCCATACGTGAAACACTCTTGGGCGATCATGACTCTTTCGAGACATGACTGACTGGGCAGAAGATTATCCAGCAGTAGGTTGCCATTGCTTTCTGCGGTAGACTGGTTGCCGACCAACGCTATAGAACCCAATCTGTCCTGTTATTTAACCCAAGGAAGGAAGAGACGGATTAATACCTTTCCCAAGGGTATTTGCGCGTAAGTGAATGCAAGGAATTCAACTGGAATTTGAACTCGGCTCCCCGATTTCTCGTTCCGAGCCTATATCTACTGCACCACAACGCACATCCTCTATGAGTACACACTATGAAAAAGAAAGACTTTTGCATCGAACCATTACATGAGACAGGAAATGCTACTCTTTGGCAAATTTATGCAAATAGGCCAGTAATTACTTGCAATCGTATCACAAAAAACTAGTACACAAAACCATAACTACAACTTAAAAAGTTAACAGCTACTGTATGGTGATATTTTTCATTATTCATTTTTGCCTGAAAGAAATAAAAATCGCATTGTTGTGAAACTGAGTTTATGCACGACAAACTGAAAAATAAATATACTAAACGTGTGAATAATTATGGCTGGGTTTTGCCGTACGAGAGCCTGAATTATGAAATTTTACCTCATCCTCCATTCTCATTTATTTTTTGGATTTTCACGTATTGAAACATTTTGCTATTCATACACAATAAAAAAATATTTAATAAGGAAGAAGTAATCGAAGCATTTGAAAGGATTATTACATCAGAGGATTGGAGTTGTTTTAAATATGGGATCAAAAATTTCGTGGTACATTGGAGAACAATCATTCATAAAATAGTGACCATTTTAACTAAATAAATTAGTCATTTAACATTTCGGAACTGTTATATTTATTATCAATAAAGTGCGTTATTACATGCGTGAACACCTAATAATAGCTTTCTTTTGGAAAACACTGGAAATGTCAAATGGTTAGTTGATACTTCAAAATCCAGAAGAACGCTCGAAACTTTTGGATTATAGTGTACCTATAATATTTTTTAAGTAAGATCCAAATAACATAGTGATGATCCACGTATACTGTCTTAATATGTATAGGAAAAACTGCTAAAAAGTTGTAAGTTTAAAATTGTATTTTTTGAAAGTATACTCTCAAAAAATACATTTTTAAACTTACAACTTTTTAGCAGTTTTTCCTATAATATTTTTTAGATATTTTAATTCACATATTTGTTGCTATGTAAGAAGATATTAAAAATGCAATATAGTCTTTGAAATTTCATAAATTATTATTGCGCGAACCATCCTCAATATCATTAAAAAAATATATATCGTGTGCATTCGTGTTTTGAATTATGAGTACTATGTTAGTTAAACTTCTCATTTGATTTGTTTTTTTGTTTTTGTTTTTACAACTGACAGCCTTTGGTAAATGTATTCTCCTGTCTTCAAGTTAAATTTTCGAGAAGGCTGAATAATGACTCTCTTCGATTCGTTCGTGATATAAAACTGGAAAATTCATTAACTACGTGAAATTCAGGAAACGCTAGCAGCGATTAAATGACTGATTTAAAAATTACATTATTCCAGCGTCAACATACCAACATCTACGCTCACGCAAATCCCACACGCGCTTATATATATATATGCACGGTCGCAAGGATACAGACAAAAATGATTTTTAGCATATGCGAGATTGGCAAACTGTTGATAATTCATTGTTAAAGAAACCTTTGATGTGAAGATCCAAGGAACGATTGCTAACGATTATCATTATTATTGTTATTATTTTAACATATATTGAGATTAAAAAATATAATACTTATATTCAAGAGAGATATTATTAAATACGAGCATAATATCGAGAAATTGAAACAAATCTCTGAGCCTTTTGATGCCAAATTGCGCAAAGATACACACACACCCAAAAGAGATTAATAAAAAGTGTTATATTGCGCCGTTGGCTCTCTGGACAAACAATGATCATGATCGGCTTGATAGACATGGTGTTGACATTTGTGTAGAGTAGGAAGATATCCAGAGTGAGATCACGCACACGCAGGAGCAGTCGGAGAGTTCTCTGTTCTCTGTTCTCTCTCTGTCATTGTTCTGAATTCTTCTCCTCTGCTTTCTGATTCTTTGGCCAGAAAACTCAGACTTATATACCACAAAGGTCCTACTCATTTTTTCGTGTTTTTGATTAATTGACGTCAATCTATGGCCAGATACAATCATTCCGCAAGCTATCAATTTTCAAGCCTGTTGTCACCTGTGCTTTTGATGTCATTTGTTGGCTATTACCTGTGTTCCAACATCAATGGCCGGAATATATTTTTGTCAATTATATTTTTTCAGATCAAGGTATTATATTAGAATAAGTATAACCCGAATAATACTCTTCAGATATCGATCAATATAGCAAAGAAAAAAATGAGTAGGACCTTTGGGGTATATAAGTCTGTTGTCTGGCCAAAGAATCAGAAAGCAGAGGAGAAGAATTCAGAACAATGACAGAGAGAGAACAGAGAACAGAGAACTCTCCGACTGCTCCTGCGTGTGCGTGATCTCACTCTGGATATCTTCCTACTCTATGTTCACAATCGGCTAAAAAGTATCGTGAAAAAATTAATAATGAGTAATATACTGAAAACCGAATATTTTACAATAGTAAATGGTATCATGACTGAGACCCAGAACTACAATTATACCTACTTAGAGCCAAACCCCAGGCAAAAACTAAAATAAAAGGGCTGAAAAAATACAGATATACAGGCAGATAAACAGACAAATATACAAACATCTTGCCTTTTATATATATATATATATATATATTATCGATTTTTTTGCACTATTGTAAGAACTGCAACCTTGAAACTTCTGAATATCGTTTCTTATATTTTTATCTATGAGTGTATCAAATTTTATTAAAATCGGACCACTCCTTCTATAACCCAATTTTTTCGATTATCAATTTTCGATATTTATCGGGGGTACCTCGACACAAAACCTAGCTAAGAACACTTGCAGACGCTTATCGTACAACTGTGTCAATTTTTAAGAAAATCGGTTCAGCCGCTTCGGAGTCTATAGGCAACGGACACACACACTCACAGACACACTCACACAAACAAAGTTCCATTTATAAATAAATTTATATGTATATATATATATATATATATATATATATATATATATATATATAATAATAAAATCGACTCTGTACGTATCCAAATCTTAAAATCTTACACAAGTAATTCTTAAGGACCACGAATAACCGGCAGAATCTAACTCCGTTATTGTCCGCCGCTATAAAGCTTTGGACAATGAGGGGAAAAAAAAAGAAAACTGCGGAGCACCGAAAATACATACAGTACTTCACAGCAAAGAAAAAAAACCCTCTAACGGAACGAACCACAAAGAAAGAAAAGTGCTCGATACAAACTAACCAAAAAGGATTAACCAAGAGGCAGTGACATAGAGCAAAAACACACGAAAAAAAATCACAAGATTGCCAAGACCTACCGCGGTTTCGCACAACGGCTCGTTGTGCGAAACCGCGGTAGGTCTTGGCGATCTTGCGATTTTTTTTCGTGTATATATATATAAGAGCTGGGAACAAATGCATGTCAAATATAGATAGGATTCCGACAGGATAACGAACAAGGAAAACATTATTAAACATCAGTCATTTCAGTTCATTAAAGTTTCATCTTCAGAGAAGAAAATATGAAAAACTATGGTATTTTTACTTTTGTGCTGTGCACCGGCAGTCAATGTTTATGAACGTAGATGCTTCTCTCTCTCTCTCCTCTCTCTCTCTCTCTCTCTCTCTCTCTCTCTCTCTCTGTATGTATATATATAGATATATAATCATTTCACCTCCTTCAAGGAAATTCTGCAATTTCACCTCAGGCAAGGAAATACTGCAGGGGTTACCTAAGAGGAGATTGACAAGAATGGGGTACAGGCGGTTATAGAGGGTGTCAGAGAACGGGTTAGAGAAGGAGGCGAACATTGGTGTAAAGAGAGATGCACGAGAGTATTGTTGTAAGAGCGAACAACATGATACAAAGGTTTTCTGGGAAAGAATGCTAGTCAAGGATATAAGAACTGACAATTGACATTGCATTTACATTCTTGGAGATTGTAGCTGTCATGGAAGCATGTATTCGGACGTGAATTTCACAGGCCGAAAGTGCGAGAAAAGAAACTGTGGGGTAGAAGATGCGGTTAAATTTGATTGGTTTCCCTCTAAAGAGGTAGAAACTAGTCTCTATTATATTGGCTCGAGTAAATTCATGCGAACGGGGTACAAGGGGGCTAAGCTTTTCGCAGCAGAAACCATGAAAATATTTGTAGAAGGGACAGAGAGAAGCCACATTACTTCGGTGAGAAAGTAACTGTATGTGAGCTACCAGGTCGAGATCGATTACATTGCAGATTCTCTGGTGGAGTTTGTCAAGAACCTAAGATGGATAGCAAAGGCACTCGACCAGATTCAATGCACGGGCAAATAGTAGATTAAGATAGGTGCAAGATTTATTTAGACGAGAAAAACATCCTGGTCCTACACAATGAACTGACCTTACTTGCAGCAGATTTAGTTATGGGTTCAAGATAGTTATTTCACTTGAGGTTGGTTAAGTGAGTTAGGCCAGTAATGCACAGTGTTTTGCTCTCAAGCAGACTAGCTGACCCATGCTGACGGGGATAGGAGCGATTGCTAATGGCGGTTAATCGATAGCAGCTTGTGTTTTAAAGCATTAAATGTGACGAACTATTTTATTCAGTAATTCAAAACAGATTGAAGGTTTTTTTCACAATCAGCAGAGAGACTTTCTTTGTCAGATTCGGCTGATTTCTCATCGAGGCTCGAGTAAATGGTTGTGTCTTTAGCGTAGACGCCCATTGGGATCTGATTACACCAGGGGGATCGTTCATGAATATCAGAAGAAAAGTTTTAGGGACTAGAATAGATCCTTGAGGGATACAGGCGTTTGTATCATATATCTAGAATCATGCCCGTTCAATACTACCTTCATTACGCGATTTGAAACGAAAGACTCGATTAGATCAAACAAGTGAATAGGTATACTACAGGCCTGTAGCTTGCAAAAAGGCCAGTATGCCAGACTCTGAGCGGACCTCAAGTGGAATGACTATATCGAATCCATTGCGAAATCCACTGCTAAGAAGGTCGTTTCACTGTGCAGGACCAGGATGTTTTTCCAACCTGAGTCCATCCTACACACATATGAATCTACCATCCGCCCGTGTATTGAACACTGCTGCCACATCTGGTCGGGTGCCCCTGCTATTCACCTCGGGGTTCTTGACAAAGTTCAAAGGAGAATCTGTAATGTGATCGATAACGCCGGAGCAGCTCGGCTGTAGTCGCTCTCTTACCGGTGGGAGGTGGCTTCCTTGTGACTCTTCTATAAATACTTTCACGGCTTCTGCTCCGATGAACTTATATCAATGATGCCCCCTAAGTATGAATTTACACAAGCTATGAATTTACACAAGCGTGTGTGTGTGTGTGTGTGTGTGGTGTTGTTGTTAGAGTTCTTGTATTCGAATAGAGTGTCAATGCATTCAATTTATAAATATCCCCCTCTTCCCTCTTGGTCAGCTTGTTCTAATGAATTTCCAGGAAAACATTCAATTCCCTTGTTGTATCTGCGACAGGAGTAATTACATTTATTTTAATATATATATATATATATATATATATATATATATATCAGTATCTATCTATCTATCTATCTATCTATCTATCTGTCTATCTATCTATCTATCTATCTCTTAAATATAATAAGCAACTTCTTTCCGCGTGCTTTCAGCCTAACAATCGTTAAGCTGAAGGCACGCATCAAAAATGCTTCTCCTACTAACCGAAATAAAGGGAGAGTGTGACCTTTGTTAACTAGCGTTCAGAGAAAAATTTTCAGCATTTCTCCCACAGGGTCGTTTAGTTCTTATTTATATGGGAAAGCTTGCCTTAGTATCCTAGGTCTCTATTCAATGCGATATTTCTGATCCTAATAGGAATTCTGTTGCCATGGCCTCGAGGCAGACGAGTTATGTGTCTCCTCATTAAAGATGTTTGTATTAAACGTTTTCTGGGTTTCGGCGTTATCTGCCTGATAGTGAGAGTCGCAAACCTTCGAAAAAATTTCAAGAAGGCTGTCATATCAGCAAGTTTATATTATCGGGTCTACTGTACTTTCATTGTATGAATGATTTCTGAACCATGCAGTAGTTTCCGTTGGAATCTCTCGATGCCATGAAGATGGGTACTTTTACAACCGTATGTTCGGGCGAATCAACCCTGGTATCTCCGATTATCCCCTGCATCTCCAATTAGTGTTTGTTTTCGTCTGTACTAGTTATTCAGAAAATCAACCAAAACAAACGTGAAAGCAACTTAAACTATAAACAAAAAAACTAGCAAACGCAAACTAAAGAAATGTACACCTCAGGTATACCATCTTATACCAATGTAAGAGTTCTACGAGCCAAATTTGTAGATTTGGAATTCTAACTTTATCAGTCTAAACCTGAGCTCTCCTACCGATCTGAAATTCATATTAATACCTCAAAACTATAGCAGAATCTCGCAATTGCGTGCTACTCACCAATTTTAATAAAATGTAACCTAATCACCACGGGCATGAGATCAGTGCCTTCTTAAAGGAGTGTTTCTTCGTTGTAGTGTACCAAATGAAGACACCCTCAATTCCTGTATATGCGTTTCAACGTTGCATTTATTTATAGTACCCTATTCGGCTTTGCTCTATATGGTCTTCAGAATGAAGGATCGGTAATCTACGATCGAATATCAAAGACGAATTACTTATCTTAAACAAAAATGCGTTGATTTCAATGTTTACAACTAAAAGCGGTTATTCAACTGAAACAAAACCAATGAGAAAGCAGATATTGCAGAGATTTTACATTGCTTATGAACTAATCCAGATCAATCAGGACCCCACCTGGGTACCCTATTCAATGTGACAAAGGGCGAAACGTATCGACCCTTTTCTAACTTCCTACCCTGACAAATGCTCAGCAAAATGTTTATCTTCCATTGACAAGTAATGTCATTCCTGAATCCGATTCCAGATTGACTTCGAATACAAGATATACCTTGATTTTTCGTTTCATAGAACGGTTTACCGCTATGCTAAAGCCGACTGGGACAGCTTTTGGAATTGTATGACGGAAGCTAGTCTCCCCAGATTAATCAAATATGATGTGTTTAAAAATGCTATCTTAATCTCAGAATGGATTTTTTCTGGAATACAGCGCTTCTACACACAAAAAACTTCCGCAAAAACCATTCATCCCTGGTTCATACGAGAATGAAATGTAGCCATGTCATGCTGTAAACACTTCTTCAATAGCTTTCACAAGGGGCGACGTAATTGGGCTTTTACTTATTTCAGAACGGTTCTCAATCGTTGTAAGATAGTTTGTGAAAGGTGCGACTACGCGAGAGCTGTGAAGGCCAAGGCTAAAAAGAAACAAAATTATTCTCGCGAGTTCTGCATGATTACCGACTAAATTAAGAACAAAGCAAAGTGACTATGTCTAATGTTATAAATGACCCCGAATTCATATTCTCCACGACAGTACAGGCGAAGAACTTTACCTCAATATTTGCCGCAAACTCCACGCTAGTTAACAAAAGTCATCCCCTTCGCATTTTCCCACGTCTTACCGACTACCGCCTCAGTAACTCTCTCATTTCAGTCAGAGAATTCGCTAGAATTCTCAAAAGGCTCGACCCCACAAAAGTTAGTAAACCAGGTAAGATTATACTGGTTGTATTTAAGAATATTATTTCAGAAATCTTTCTAGGAACATGTAAAATGTATGTTATTTAAGAATGCAGACAACTGATCCCCTATAGAGTTCTATGTGTCTACTCAGTATCATCTGCAAGCTTTTTCTAGGTTGTCATCACAATTAAATGGTCGAGCAACTAAATAGGAACAATATTTTATGCGACGTCCAGCATGTGTTTCTATCAGACTCATCCACTGCTGAGGTCCGAAATACTAATATACACGGAATTAGTGAGTTCCTTGATGTCAAATATACTGCAAACACCATCGAATTATATATATCGAAGGCCTTAGAGAGGGTTTGGGACAAAGTTTTGCTATACAAGATCTCTATCTATTGAACCACTAGAGAGATTTGTCTATTACAAAATCCTCCCTATCATAGTGATCCCTACGGTAGCTATTAACAGCCAATACACTGAGGCCATGACTGTCAAGTGAGGCGTACGTAGAGGTCTCTTTTAGGACCAACCCTTTCTCTGATTTACATAAATGATCTACTTATATTCTGCTCATTTGCAAAATTATATGCCGATGATGCGGCGATATATGGGTGCAACTCCAAAATTCTTGATGATCCGAGAGTGATAGCTGATTTCCCTTTTGATCTAAGAATAATGCCCATTTAAGAAAAACTGTCTGATTACATTCAATGCCTCTTAAACCAAACTAGTTACATTCCATCAACAAGGATCAGACTCCGAACTGCGACCAGTCACCATGAAGGGATGTTTCATCGAGGAGGCCCCGTGCGTTAATAGAATATTGAGATTCAGACTCAAGTAGGAATTTTATATATGATCAATCGCTAAAGATGCAGGTAAAAGGGTCCACTCTTTGCACATCTCCACTAAGTACCTAACTCCGAATGCTCTCCATTATTTTTATAAAAGCCAGATCAGACCGAAAATGAAGGGCAAGTAATTTCGAGACATCATTTTCCAGTTTTGGTAGATTTCCAAAGTGTCTCCAAGTTCTTTTTGGAGAATAATTATTTTCCATCTTCAAACTTTTCTCTTACAGGTGGGATGTGGTGAATCCCACGCTGCTCTATTGCTACTTTCATGGAAAGTTCACAGACGATCTACATTCCCAAGTTTTGCCAGATCTAATCTTCACTGCTAGAATCCACCGCGTTATTACATAGTAGCAAACAAACAACACTCCCTCCGTATACAATTGCTGAGAAGTAAGTTTAACTCAAACTGATTTTTCATATTAACCACAGCCCAACGGAACTGACACCCAAATAGATATTTCCCCGATCACATGTTGTTCCATCCTAAAGTTAACAGTTCATTTTTTTTCTATCCATAAAAATTACACTTTAAAGTAGCCTAACTCCCTCGAGCAGGGTTAGTGTTTTGTAGTGGATGAATCATACTGAAAGAAATCTCTTTGTGGAATGTTTCCTGTATGTTATTAGGCATCAGTTTCAAATTTGAGCACAGCAGTAATCAGTGTAGACATCTCGCATGTATCCACACATCTAGTTTAAGTTAAAGCTTTTTACTGTATTGTACTGCACCCCCATATATCTCCACGACACCTACATAAGTAGTGCCACTTCTAGCCTCAATGAGTGCCTACGACTGATTAGCGATGTGATAAATTCTACCTATTACCAACTTTCCCTTGTGACTTCGAATGATGTTCTATATCCGGATATAAGCGACAGGCTAACTAAAAGATTGTTCAAAAGGGCTCAGTAAATGAGATCACACCACTTACATCAAAGTGGCTGGTGATTACTTGTTTAATAAGCAGAGGAACCCGTCATAAGAAAGAGTTGCATAATAAATGACAATCAAGATGGGCAGAAATTAACAGATATCTGAATTTCTTAATCCCTGACAAGCAGATGACCTACAATGACTAACTATTAGCGATCAAAATCAGGATGGATATGCATACTTTTGATTTATTATAGAAAGTATAGTTTTCAATAAATGTTACAGAAGATATTGAAGGAAAGCTAGACAAAGGACTCAAAGAAATCAATAGAAAAAAGAAGATAAATATTTGTTAAAAACAAAAGTAACAGCCTAACATGCACCACCGCCATAATTATTAAGCAATTTTGTAAAAGAAATTATGTGTTTCATTCTATTTTTAATATTTATTGCCATGTGGATAATTCTAAATGAAAACAGAATGGTTCTTTTCTTAATACTGCAAAATAATATATCCATCAAATGAACTGTTCTGGTGTCCAGGTTTTGTGCTCTGTTTCCCATGCTAGTCCCTTCTTCTTCTTGGCCGACCGTAGGAAAGGCTTCCTGGCTGCTTTGTAAAATTTTGCAAAGTAATAATAACAAAAGAACCATTCCATTTTCATTCAGAATTATCCACTTGTCAATAAATACTGAAAAATACTATGAAATATATCAGTTTTTAAAACAGGGGTTGCCTAATGATTATGGCCGGTAGTGTACAAATTAGAAATTTTGAATATCAAAAGCACAAATTCAAAACCTGTGATGTCTTTTATCATAGGCCGGAAAGTGAGATACTGAAATCTGAAGTCATTTTGGCGGAATGAAAAGTGCGATTCAAAAGATAAGCAAAGTATTATAAAACGAATATTTCTTTAGAAAGACAAGTGTACTTAAGTGTTATGCTATATAAAACCTCCAATATGGCAATGAAGGATGAGCAATGACTTCACAGATAAAGAAGAGAACGCAAATTACATGAATGTGGTTCTTCAGATGATATGAGTCAAAAGCATGTACAAAACATGTGAACAACGAGAAAATTTGAATAGAAAGTTACACTTATAATTAACATCAAGAATATATATTTATAATATTTGAATCAGATGATGAAAAACTTTCCTTGGAAAATAAAGCCTAACCTACATATTTAGGTTATATTAAGATATTATGGGTAAGATAGCAGAAAGAAAAAGAAGCCCTAGCCGCCACTATTCGAAAATGACACGTCAGATCTGATAGTCTTACATTTAAACGATCATATATATATATATATATATATATATATATATATATATATATGTAAATGAATTGATTTTTAAATTATTAACATATAAAAGATTATATGTGTATCTACATGTGTGTGTGTGTGTGTGTGTGTGTGTGTCTGCTCTTAGGAAAAAAAAACCTGTTCTGAAAATGTTTTTCATTCAGAAGAATAAAATCGAATTTACATAGTATCAAGTTGTGCAACAGCTGGCTTTTTCTCGAATCGACGTCCAGTCTAAATAATTCTCCAAATATTTGTCCAAATATTTGTCCAAATAGCCAGACATCAGATACAGCTGAGGTGTGAAGAGTACCTTGGCCCAGCTGAGGGAATTCCATCTTTGATCTTCAATGTATTTTTTATTGTCGAGTTTTATCCAAAAGTTGAATTAGTCATTCCTTCAAACAAAATCGTGTTTGACGGGTACAAAAAATAAAAAACACAATGATATAACATCTTCCAACTAATGATTATTCACATCTGGCGCAACCTTTTGCTTGACATCTCGCGAAATTTGTCGAGAAAATTTTGATAGCAAAAGCAAATATCCACTAAAATGCATTAAGAGAAAAAATATTTCATCCTAGAAAACAATCGTCTTCTCAGTCATTAAGAGAGTCACCATTATAGTCTTTGCATGATTTTGTTTATATTATAATATTATTGGAGTTGTTCTTATTGTGGCAATGCTTATTGTCGCAATGATTATGCGGTTTTGGAAACATTTTTGTTTATTGTATTTCTAGTCACACAAGGCATAGGCACACGTTGCTTCGACTATAATTGATACTGTCATTACTGTAATTACATTCTTGAATAATAATGAAAGGATTTTATCATGCACACAGCAACTTTGATTGTAAATCTACCTGTCGATATATATTGAAACCTGGGTTTCGTGATGAAAGAAAAATATAGCGTAATGCTTAACGAGCCAATCTCAGTAAGACATTCGCTGATATAATGAGATTGTTTCCCAAGAGATTGGATGTTTTTGCTCTAATAACTCGACTGTGTACACATTCATATATATATATATATATATATACTGTATATATATATATATATATGTGTGTGTGTGTGTGTGTGTGTGTGTGTGTGTGTGTGTATTCACTCAGTAATAAATTAAAACACTCTAATTTTACATGGTATATCACACGCTATTTAAACATTCTAACTACTAGCGTGTCTATACATGGCATATCACATGCTAAAAGTCTGCCGCCTTTTACCGAGCGCCCATAGCTCATAGATAGAATCGTCGATTGGTGCCAATTCAGTCGGGTTTCAACCCTGGGTAAAAAGCAATCGAATATCTAACCGTACTAACCGTACTGTAGAGCAGTGATATAGTTAGTCAGATCTGTTTGCGTATGACCATATATATATATATATATATATATATATATGTGTGTGTGTGTGTGTGTGTGTGTGTGTGTGTGTGTAAAGTGCGATGAATGAATTATCGTCTAAATTATGCAGAAATAAAAATAAAAGTGACATATCACTTTAAAACATATTTACCAAAATTACACAAAAATCTATTGTAATAATGATGTTTAAATTTATTCAATAAAATCACCACTGGCTTCAATTGCTGCATCGAGAAAACTTTAGAGTCTTCTTTATCTATTCTTCTTGCTTAGACTGGTTGCTTCTATAATCCATGTATTCTTCAGTGTTACAAAGAGTTTTGCTGACCTCTCCCTCATATGCTCCTGACTCATGCAAATAAATGCTTATTGCAGTCTGTGGAAAAAAGTAAACAGATGTAAGAGGTGACGTGATAGCAGAAAGTGTATGACATGATAACATAGCGCAGCGACATTTTTCCAGTCATAAGGTTTTTGCCAGCCAATTACTTTGTCCAGTGCAACGCTACCTTCGAAAGGAACTTGCTGTAGGTCCTGTGGGATGATAAATGAAAATACAACGTCGCCATCCATACTGAATGTTAGATTTGCGGTGTACGGATGTCTTGACCCACGCTTTGTGTAAGATATTAGTACATCTGGGAATGCTGGTTTATTCTTGTTTTCCTTTTCAATTGTGAACCGTATCAGTCATCTTATTGAGTTCCCATTATCCAGTAAAAGCTGAAAATCTTACTTGTGTAACCAGAGTAAGAATGTATAATATACATATATATTTGTCGTTAGTGATGTTGATTTTAAAGCCATTTCCTAGAGGTTATTGCATGTACATGTTTGCCATCACTAGTAATAATAGCAACCCCATTGATATATATATAGAGAGAGAGAAAGGGAGAGATAGATAGATATTTCCATTTAAAGATTAGTTTTTCTTCAACATAGGTTTCAAACTTTAGGTATCTTCAAGTGGTTAATTATAAGATTTTTCCAAAGCTTTTCAGACATACAACCGGGTTTTTTTACGAAAGATGGAAAAATGATTCGAACGAAAGCTTTCAAAATTAGCCAGGAGTTACTTAATGATCTTAAAACTCTTTCATCCATGTTTCTATAATCTTAATATGCATTTATACGTGTGATTACATGTTGAAATTACTTCTGATCTTTAGTTCAGTACTTTGCAACAGTGCAAACTTGGCCACCTGAATTTAGGAAAGGAAGGGTGATTCTTTAAGATGACTTAATGACTTGACATCTTTTAACGCCCACCACAGAGAACAACACTGATCATATTCGCCACAAGATAAACAAAAATTCTAAGTTAATTCAAAAGATACCTGATACTGAGAAATCCAGAAAAGACATGGCACTTGGATATTGAACAATCTGCGCAGGTGGAGAAAATAAAGGTTCGGATTGATATTCCAGTTACCTGAAAGAGGCCCGAGCGTACAAAAAACGTTAGGACAACCTTTCATTGTAAACATTGTGATTAATTACGAAGTTTCAATTCAATATATATATATATATATATATATATATATATATATATATATATATATATGTATGGTGAAAGAGAGTTAATACCCATATGTATGTCACAAAATTCATAAACATCTAAAATTTTAATCTATCTAAAGAAAATAGATTTGTAATTCTATAATACAGAATTTACTTACTATTTTCCAACAACGAAACAATGTTAGTTTTTCTGTGCCATATTCCTTCAGTATTTCCTCAATCATGTCACTCCACAGTTTACATTTTTTCATTTTACTATCAGTCAAATTTCCTGATTATTTAACCTCAATATTTTAAGCTGTGTTGTACGAAATTAGTTTTAATACTAACCTGAGATTTACAGAAATAATAGAATTTCTAAGTTGTTTGGACGAAAATTCTAAGTAATTCTAAGTAGTTTTGAACGAAAGTAGTTATAAATCTTAGCTCCGTTTTATAAAAATTGTACTACATTTAAGCTGTGTTGTACAAAAATAGTCTAATTTTAAGCTGTGATTAACAAAAATATTAGTAATTCTAAGCTGTGTTATATCATAGTAGTAGTAGTAATTATTTTTGTCAAGTCTAATCACAGTAAATACACCCTGGATCGTTTTAAAGCAAGTGATATCGTTTCTTGGCTTAAACTAAATTTTTATACAAGAAAGTAAATTATACTAACAAAAACGCCATTGAAATTGCGTGAAGAAGGACTTGATAATAATCACTATAAGCTGTTTTAATATACACTTAGACCCACAAAAAATCTGTACAACCGCAAGTATACCTGAATAAATCACTTATACAATTTTACTACTCCCTTACTTTCAAAGATGTATAAGGGAAATGAATAAGTAAAATATTAAAAATTGTGTATTTGAATTTCAAATAATTTTATATTATTCGTAATGTCACCTGTAATTCCTATTTCGCATGTAATTTTGAATGTTTGACTTTTTTTTAAGTACTAGATAGCGAAGCTGTATAATACATCTTCATATTTTTTACTGCAATCATATCTTTTTCTTTTTTTTGTGCCATGTTTCTTCAGGTCGTTATGGAACATGGTTCTATACAGTTTACTTTCCGATCTATAATTGTTTTATTTGTTGTGGCTAATTTTAAAATAGTTTCCTGGTTATTTGAACGAGTGTTTAACTTTTTTCAAAGAAATTTCTTTGACCGGTGAATAATTTTGTCCTTTTTATTTAAAAAAAAAAGTCCTGTTAAATTCCTTGTTCGTCTTTTGCCTGATCATTGTCTATTTTACCCCACCACTCCTCAGTCAAAAGATAAAATAATTCTTTTTCTCTACTGGCGTTAGTACACGTGCGTTTGGTGTGGGATCAGCTTTGAAATATTCTTAGAAGTAAGTTATAGTTTTTCTTTGATATTATTGTTTTATTTTTTATGGCTAATTTTAAAATAGTTTCATGGTTATTTGAACAAGTGCTTACCTTTTTTTCAAAGAAATTTCTTTGACCGGACATTAAGTTAAAACTTAGTTAACTCACCACCGTTAACTTTTTTTTTCTTTCTTCTTCTTCAATTGGAGTAGATAGTCTAAACTATCACTCGGTTTACACTCCATCCACGTCTATTGAGCAGGTGTAGAGGCTCATCCCTTGTTCCCTGTTTAGGATGTGGTTTCCGGCTTTCTCTCCTCTAATCTTTACACTCTTACGTGGCCCCCGGCACATCAGTGACGTTACCGCCTTGCTCGGGGTGATATGATTAAAAAATATATTTGTAATTCATTTTCCTATATCTCCTAAACCCCTGATCTGTCATTCAGTTACAAGAGCGTGTTAGATGTTACGATTTCTTTTCATCTTATCCTCTTATCTGTCTTGTGCGAGTAACATTTTCCAAGCCCCCTATTACATGCGCTGTCTCCTTCTCATGTTAATTATATGAGCTTTTGGTTACCATTTTCTCAAAAATATTGACGTCGCTCACATGATCTGTCAATGGTATTCTAAACTTCTTTCGGTAGAAAAATTTTCTCTTACTTCAAGTCACTTCTTCATATCTAAAAAGATTGTTCAGTGTTCACTCCCATATAGAAGGATTGATATTAAGTAACAGTTGAGTAATATTTTCTTTAAAAATAAAATAAATATCAACTTGTGTTCAAGATTATGAATAGTTTTCTTTGTAGTTTATTTTAAGCCCACAGACAAGAACAACGCATTATTTACAGATAACCATTTACAAGTTAGAGGCAACATTATTTCTTACAGAGAAATAGCATTTTCAATATTTCCAAAAATCAAAGTTTGAAGCGAATTTTAATTGTTTTCTTTTTTCTTCTGAAACAGGATGTTTTATGTTTTCTGCTTATTTTTATTTTTTAATACCAAGGCACATTGTTTAAAATCTTTATTCTTTGCACATATCTCTCGCCGGCAGGATTAATTATGGACTTTCCATAGGCCATTCTGTTGCATTTACACATTTACTTTTTTGTAGTGACTGTTTTTTAACAAGTTTCATTGGGATTAGTTATTACCCAGGTCTTTCATTATCATTCCTATAATTTGTATGTAGTACAGCGTGTTTAATTTCCTGTTAGGTCATAACTGTTGCTGCTTCTCTGAGTAACGATTTCATAATTGCTTTTAGAGCAAAAATAGTAACAAAGATTTTGATGACGGTGTCATTTGTACATCAATACAATTCCCACATCGAGGCTGTTGTTCTTTTGAAAGGAAATTGACTGATGTTAATGACATGTTCTTCAATAAAATACTGCCTTTAATAGTGTGAAATGTGTTCCCTGTTTTTTCTTTTTATATTTTTTTTAATTTTGTACTACAGCAAGACCTTTCGATGCAGTGTCTCGATAAACTTGGATTCGTGTATATGTCATACTACGTTGAAATACCTCGTTCGATCATTGAAGTTAAGCAACGTTGAGGCTGGTCAGTATAGAGACAGATGAGCACTGATAAGTACCAGTTGAAGTAAGCTACGCGACGGGTCTCGCAAGTCGGAGATAAATACATATGGCTGTTTATACTAACGGAGGATGGCGATATGGGCTTGTGCTTCTAGAATGGTAAGACGCAGAACTTACTTGCATTTGGCTGAATGAGAGGTTGACTTGAGAATCAATATAAATCTTTAGGGCTAATTGTAATATGGGCGCGAGAATGGGTTGTTACAACTATCGCTTTTTGACTATTTGACCAGATTTTCAATCTTACAATGACGGTTTTGTCACGGAATGTACTTCTTAAAAATTTGGGGCTGGTTATGCAATTCCAGCATTAGTTAATTTTGGAAGGTTGCTGAAAGCAATACCGCAAATTATTCAAGCCTTGTATGTGAAATTGTATAAACATAAATAAACATAATATGACCAACGTAGTGTAAGAACGAAGTCTCAAGTCATTGTGACCAAGGGTGTGAGCGTGCTGGCTTCTGAAATGAAAATGAAGAAGCCTGATTATACGCTTTCTCACATACATATAAATAAGGTCATGTCGGCGTAACTGCTTTATAAACCACAGGCGAACTCTGTGGATTGAACAGTCTTATGTAATACGGGTTTGCTACCCTTTCTGACAGGCGAATGAATAATCAGTTATGGAAGAGGTAATGCAAGGAAACTAATAATTAAAATGGTAAAATAAATAGATAAAATAATTCTTCAAACTTTATAAAGAGTAGAACAGAAATGAAAATATTATTTAAATGTGTATTTTTAATTTTTCATGGAATATGTTGTTGAATTACCCCAGGTGTCTGCTGCTCACGGTCACAAGTTTATAAAAGTTTCACAAAGTTTCTCGCTGTCTGATTGTCTATCTCGCTCAGTCTCTCTCAATCTCTCTCATTTAACTAGAATATTTCTTTGAGTTATGGTGTCTCATAATAATCTCTAGGGTCTTTTTAATCACTAATTTATTTAATATCACATTTAATTTAAAAACACTCAGTACAATGTCGCAAGATTACTTAATTACATACATGCATATCACGTAATCAGAGAACGCTTCTCAAAAGTCGTAAAATATTTCTTTTAGGGCTTGGAAAAAGGACGTATAAATCTTCAGTCGCATTTGTATCTATTTTAACTTGTTTGCTAAAAGCCCGCAGTTGATTTTACATTCATTCTTACTTAATTATTTCAGGCAATCTTTAGGCGCCTAAAATTTTATCAATTGGGTATTCGGGCAGCAATCCCTCATTTATAAAATTTCATTATTCCTGACTGATAAGGTTCTAAAATTATACTTTTTATTTAATTTTTCTTGTTATCGTATATGTGTTTTCCTTTCTGGATATAAAGCGTGCAAATACTGTAAAAACGGTCTGCTTATCAGTGTATATTCTGGAATTTTTTTGCAATTAACATAGATGATTTTTCTTTCAACTGAATATATGAAGTTTTTCATATACGTATGTATTTTTATAAGAATATTTTATTCTTTAAACACCGTCAACACATTTTTGCTCTGTTCATAGTTGAAGGTATTGACTGTTTGCGTTTTTTTATTACAGTTTCATTAGTTTAGTCTTTTTTAGATGTAGATGAGACTATGATATTTGTATTGATTACGAATTTGATGCGGTAGGATTTTTTTCTGTTGAGTAGGGGCCTCGGTGATGCATGGAAAATTGGCCTTGTGCCAAACATGTCCAAAGTTCCAACAATTTAAATATAAGAAGGATAGATGCTGAAATGTAAAACGTAAAAAATATTTCGTGAGTACATTAAAGTAAGAATTTATTAACAGAATGGTAAATGTGTATGAAAAAATATAAGTTAAATTTTGTTAACTGAACACTATAACATAATTATAAGAAGAAAAATGTTCATTGATAAATCCTTGCAGTTTTGCAGTTAAAATTTTTCAAAGAGAAATGTAATATTTAAAATGTCCACAGAAATTTGCAGTTCATGGTTGTGTAATAGCAGAATGTAGTCTTCTTATGTTCCTTCCTCTTTTTGGTAGGTCGATGACAGAGTGAGAGAGAAGGTAAAACAAATAAAGAAATTGTACTTTACGCGCCCTGTTGTTGTTGTTGTTGTTGTTGTTGTTGTTGTTGTTGTTGCCCTCTTTGGCAGCGTGGAGCAAAAACGAAGAAAAGGAACTTGGAATAAATGGACGAATGAACCTGTGACGTACCCTACGTTCTGGTGGCGTGGAGTGAAAATTCTTTCGTTACATTTCCACGAGGTCTGTCAGCTAACCGCTCCCATCGGTCTGTCTTCACCTGGTCACGGACATGGTTAAATAGTGAAATTCTTTAATGTGACCGGCAGCTCGAGGCATTTTCTTCTTTAGCTGTGAAAAAACGATTGACCGACGTGGTAATATGACTTTTCTACTTACTATCCAATCAGGATCCAGAATTTTGCTTTTTTTTTTTTTAAATTTTATTTGTATGTTTTACTTAGTTAATGGATAATAAAGGATTTGTATCCTATATTTTAATTTATCGTAATTGAATTATGGTCAGAGAAGTTTAACGTGAATCTTCGTGATAGGCATGTTGTTGTATTTCCATCCATAATTTCGATTTGTCAGAGATGCTCTAAGGGGTATGAGAAATAATTAGGTTTTAAGAGAAAAATTTAAAAAACTAATTTGATTTATTTTTTATGCACGTCTCTCTTAGAAAGGGGATAAAGTCACTATGACACAAGGATGCCTAAGAAGGAAAGTGGCCGGGGAAATAAACGTAGCTGAGGGAAAATAAAAGACAAAAACAGGACTTCAAAAGATGATATTATTTGACAAATAAACGGCAATAGAGTCCCACATACCGGAAGTTTTGAAAGAAAATATATTAAAAAAAACTTATATCTAGCAATTTTAACATTAAATGAAGCGAGATATGTGCCAATCTTCAAACTTATGAATTTTAGGTATTACATAGATATTTCGTTATAAAATCGGTCATTCAAATATTTATAAAAAAGGCACATGGATGATACGTTTAGGTTGTTGGAACGTGACGGAAGCAGACATGCCAGGTCAAAATCCATTATATTGCAGATTCTTTAGGTTCAATTTAGAGGTTTTAGATGCATACTAGATACTCTCTGGATGTGAAAGAAATATTCTATGCATGGAGCAATAGTAAACTTATGAATGTGCAAGAATATTTCTAGTGAGAAGATTTAATAACTAAAGTAGATTGAAATACATTTCCTATATTTAGACATAATTGATTCGATATAATCTTTTTAATTGATATCAGTATAAAGCTTTAGAATGAGGAAGTGCAATGAGATATTTTCCTGGAAATATGAAAAAACTCTGCTGATGAAAGGCCAATACAAAGGCGTATAAAATAAAACATTTTTTTTATTTTTGAATTTTTAAAATTAACAAATCATTTCCTTCCTCCATTAATTGTTATTAAATGTGATTTACGATAATGCGACCCCCATCATTGTCATTGAGAAGTAACCAAATGAGATAAACATTCGATTCTGTAACCCAAACTATCTGTTTTATTTTCCACCACGATAGATTGAAGACCCTTTTTGTTTCTGAATGTTCTGTGATATATGAAATATTCTAGCTAAATACAAGAATGGTAGAATGTACAAAGTGAGATTAATCCTAACAAATGTGGATAAACAACCACAATTAACGGCCTTTTTACTGTTTCCTTTCTTTGTTCCAGTTTTTCATTGTTATGTTATGCAGGAAAATAACACGTTTACTGAAAATCTTCGACGTAATACTCGGTTTATCCGATCAATTTTCTGAGTAAACATAGATTGATATGTAAAACTTCTCCGTTATAATCTGAGGAAAAAACAATAGAATTAAAAATAAGAATATAAGATAGAAACTATATTTTCTCTACTCGTTTCATTCACTGAGAGAATTTATCAAGACAAAAAAATGAAATAAATTTTATTTTAAATAAAGTAAATGTTGGGAAGTCACCCCTTTTTACACACTCTATCGACTCTTCCACGGTATACAAATGATCCTTCCTTTACAGAAGGAGTTGTCTGTTGTAGTTGTTGTTGTTGTTGTTAGAGTTGCTGAGACTCTTCAACTATAACACTGTCAGCTCTCTGCCTTCGGGTAGAGGGCGCTCTCTGCTTCCGAGCAGAGAGCAATAACCCAGTCGTAGTTCCGCCGAAGGGTAGAATCACGACTGGGCAAAAATAGACATTTTTTGGCCGGGACATATAGCCCGGAAATCCCAGTCAAAACTGACCATGTGTCACATGTTGCCCCTACTGGGAGGGACAACTAAATATAGTTGTTAGAGTTGGTGTTTGCCAGAGCATTTGAACCGCCGCTCGTTGGTCAGCAAGAATATAGACTATTACCCGGACTTGCTTCTTGCATACATTTGACTCCTACTAACAAGTATTCCTGAATCTACTGTGTACAGATTGTATATCTTTTATTCAATATACTTACATTTGCCTCTCATATCTGTTTTTGTAATTATTATATTGTGTGGTTTTCTAAACAAGAATCCACAACAGTAACTATAATCAATATTTTGTTTTACTAAAAAAAATGCTTATAAAATAGTCATAAGATCAACTGAGATTATTAAATATTAAAGAAATCTCTGATAATTTCTTCAGATAACATAAATCAAACATATAAAAAATTAAAAGAAAAACGCTCATTTTCATTTCAACGTCTTAAAACATAACAATATACACACGAAAAAATCAATTCAAATATGAAAGATGACATCTTTGCTTTTATTTTTGAAATGTTTAATAATTTCAGTTGATCTCATGCAAAAATGTAGGTTTAATTTTGTCTTATGTTTTCAATCATCTATTGATGTAAGTAAATATTGGTCCTTCTGAATTTTAGTAGATCGTAAATTACGACACATTTCATATTCCTCCAGGCTCAAATAAAATATCTCTGTTAATAGAGGTACTTCAAATCTGCTACACTCGACAAATATAAATTCTTCCCCAGAATTGTTGTCTTATGGAATAGATATCAAAGAACATGATTCCCTAAAAAGCACTATAATCCTACTTTTCAAGTCTGCAGTAACCTATTTTTTCCTATTTCTTTCATTTTCTGTCTTTAAAATAATCACACTGAATAACTCACTACATTGAGTGGCTCTTAGATCTTGGAAAAAGAAAGAATGAAAATATTTTAGCTATCGTTGACGTACAGGTTTTCATTGTATCTGCATATACAAAACAATTCATTTAAAATAACCTTTCTGCATGTATTACATATTCATAATTCATATAGAAAACAGTGGCTAATATATTTGTTTTTAAGGTTATAATCATCCATGGGATTAAACTTAGAAATAAAAGAAAACAAATAACGCATTAATCATATGCGTAATTTTTTATGGCAGTCAATGTTGGACAATATCAACAAAGATGAAGGGAAAACTTGAAGTAGCTGAAATGTGGCTCTACAGAAGGATGCTGCGGATATCCTGGACCGAGCATGTGAGCAATGACGAAGTTTTGAAAATGATGGAAACGAAAAGGAAATTAATACTGAGCATCAGGAAGAGACTACTAAAGTTCCTGGCACATGCAATGAGGAAATAGGGCTTGGAGAACCTGATACTAACAGGCCAGATAGAGGGAAAAAGAGACAGAGGAAAGCAGCGGATAACATATTTAAAAGGCCTGAGCAGGTGGATCAGAGAATGGGAGCTAAGAGATGTTACGGAAGAAAGCGTGCTAAGAGCCACCAGGAATAGGGAGACGTGGAAGGCCATGATCGCCTACGTCCTGTAGGGACAAGGTACATAAAAGAAGAAGATTATTACTCTTCTCACTCGTTTTTGTCTTGGTTGTTTGACTCATAATTAATGGAAATCAAATGCGTACAATCCAAATATCCTAATACAGTTTTGGATAAAATAATCGAAATATTTTAAAATTTCAATCAAATTTAGCATTAATTACAACTAAAATTTGGGATCTATTCATACAAATGTTGAGTTATTCCAGAAAAATTTTACGTAAAACTGTTTCCAATTCTTTCAATATAGAATTCAATTTCGATATAGACTCCTCACTCATTTTTTCTGAAATGAAACATGAATCTTCAATGATGCTGAAATTTGTAGAGTGTGATAGAATATTCCTCGTGCTATCTAGCTACAACTTTAGCAGTATTAATGGGTGACATCGTCCGGGAAGTTGAAATTTCCACACAGAAACAGTTCCTTAAAAATAGAATGAAGTTTATCTCATAAAATCTTAAATAGTTCTCACTAAAACATGAATCTTCAATGATGCTGGCATTTAGAGATTTTAATAGCCAGATATTCTACTTCACTAAAATATTCCTCGTGTTATTTAGCTACAAATTTAGCAGCATTAATGCGTAATATCATCCGGAATGTTGGCATTTCCACACAGAAACAATTCCTTAAACATAGGATGATGTTGATCTCATAAAATCTTACATTGTTCTGACTGTATATTTAAAAAAATATTCAAATATTAGCTTTAAAAGACAACAATTTTATCAAAAAAATAAGGATGTAATACAAATATTAAATCACCAACCATGTAAGTAGATAAGCTTTCGACAGTTTAATGAAATTTGCAATTGTTCTCTTAAGTGTTTTCATTTTTCTCTCCACCCACTGTAGATGAAACCTAATTTTAGATGCCGTTTCCTACCATTAAAATTTAGTTCTACATTGCTTGATTGGCTCATAATTCATAGCGGTGAAATACGTAATTAGTTTCTCAAAACACTATTTCATAAGAGTTTGTTTTTAATTTCTCTAGAATCTTTATCAATGACTTATATATATGGTTTCCATTTACTTATGGGTTAATATTAGTTAACATCAGTCGGAATATCTGTTCATGGCAAGGAGCTTCTTCGAGAAAACAACCTTTCATACAAAGAAGTGAAAGTTCAGGATCTGTTCATTGATGGCGGCATGTTACTTATTTGGTGGTTGAGGTATTTCATGTAGCAAGCCTGTCTTTTCCCCATTGACCCGCCAGAGTTAGGTTAGAGGAGAGATCAAACTGCCAGGCTCTAGTCATTTCGAAGGTGCATCCATACACCGTTTGTACCATGTGCCTAAATATTTATGATAGATCTGAGTATATTCTTACGTAGATTTGTAATATCAATAAGAAAGAATGTATGGCCGACAATGTTATGGCACACCGCCTTTGATTACATTCAGAAAAATGAGCATTAACTGCGATCTTCATTGACCGCTGTTAGGTAGGACTTGATAATTGTCAAATGATTTCTAGACTTTACATAGGTAGAGATTCTTTGTAGCAGCCGCTCAACTTCATGGCACGCCTTATCAATGCATTTTATATATTTGAGAAAGTTGTTATTGTATTGTCTAATGCATAAACTTGGAAAATAATTATTCTCCAGGCAGTGTTTAAACAATTTAAGCCAAAACGCTGACAGTTATGCATCCATGATTTTTTTCTTCGAAGGAACTTAAATTCAAATCTATTATTATTATTTTTTTTTTTAATCATATCACCCCAAGCAAGGCGATAACGTCACTGATGTGCAGGGGGCTACGTAAGGGTAAAAAGAATGGAAAAGAGAAAGCTGGAAACAACATCCTAAACAGGGAAAAAGGGAAGGGCCTCTTCACCTGTTCAATAGACGTGGGTGGAGTGTGAACCGAGCGATAGTTTAGTCTATCTCCTCCAATTGCGGATGTGTTTAGTCTATCTACTCCAATTGCGGATGTGCGTTGTGGCTCAGTGGATATCGACTCGGAAGGAGAAATCGGGGAACCGAGTTCGAATTCCAGTTGAATTCCTTGCATTCACTTACTCGCAAATACCCTTGGGAAAGGTATTAATCCGTCTCTTCCCTCCAGTTATGGGTTAAATAATAGGACAGATTGGGTTCTATAGCCTTGGTCGGCAACCAGTCTACCGCAGAGAGCAATGGCAACCTACTGCGGGATAATCTTCTGCCCAGTCAGTCATGTCTCTTTCGAGACATGATCGCCCAAGCGTGTATCGCGCATGGCACTTAACTGACTGACTGACTCCAATTGACAAAAAAATAAAAGACAGTGAAAAGATTGGAAAAGAGAAAACCGGAAACCACATCCTAAATAGGAAACAAGGGATGAGCCTCTTCACCTGTTCAATAGATGTGGGTGGAGGGTGAAGTGTTATACAGTCAATCTGAAATATGCAGCTGACGATTGCATAATGCGTGAAACTCCGAGTCGTGATGATATCGACGTAGAACAATATATATATATAGGAAATTAAAAAAAAATCAGTAAGAATGGCGAGGATAAATATAAATAATATCTAATTAATATAAAATATTAAAAATAGATAGCTCAATAGATATTATGCAGAGAAATATGAAATAAAAAATCAATACATAATTCATAGTCACCTATGTGCCATGTCCCTTCAGGACGTAGAAAATCATAGACCTTTACTTCTCCTCATCTCTTTTTGCACTCAGTATCACTTCTGTTGTTCTATTTAATTCCCGCTCCACGATCAACCTGTTCAATTTGAAAGTAGCAGTGGAGAGTGACAAGAAGGGACTACAAATAAACTTTAAGAAAACTGAGTGCAAAAGATACAACCCAAAATGCCAAATACAGGTGGGGGATAACAGAATCAACAAATTACAAGAATTTAAGTACCTAGGAAGTGTTCTAACAGGTGATGGAAAGTGCGACCCGGAGATCCGAAGGCGAATTGGCATGGCAAAGGACGCATTCCAGAAGATGAGCAAAATACTAACACACAGGAAAATCTCAATAGAAACGAAGAAAAGAGTGCTAGACTGCTACGTGATGTCAGTTCTTCAATACGGCTGTGAATGCTGGACAATATCATCGAAAATGAGGACAAAACTGGAAACGGCCGAAATGTGGTTCTACAGAAGGATGCTACGGATATCGTGGACTGAGCATACAAGCAACGACGAGGTGTTAGAAAGAATGGCAACAAAAAGGAAATTGATGCTAAGCATCAGGAAGAGACAACTGAAGTTCCTGGGACTGGCAATGAGGAAGGAGAGCCTGGAGAACCTGATACTGACTGGACAGATAGAAGGAAGGAGAGACAGAGGAAGGCAGCGGATAACATATTTGCAGGGCCTGATCAAGTGGATGACGGAACGGGGGCTGCCAGGAGCAACAGGAGCAAACATACTAAGAGCCACAAGGGATAGGGAGACGTGGAGAGCCATTATCGCCTACGTCCTGAATGGACAGGGCACATAGAAGAAGAATAATCTGTCTCATCTGCCTCCAACTATGAGTTAAATAACAGGACACATTGAGTTCTATAGCATTGGCTAGCAACCATTCTACCGCAGAAAGCAATGGCAACCTACTGAGATAATCTTTGATCGCTCCAAACGTTTATCACATACGGCACTTAACTGATCTTCTAGTTGTCATTATAGTCTCCTCTCTTAATGATAACTATACATCTAGTTTTCTTGTACTTTATCAGTATTCCTTTCTTCTCGCTTTATGTAACTATTTTCTGTAGGAGGTTTTATAGTTTTTCCCTCTATCTGCAATCAGAAATTTATCATCTGCGTATCTTATACTGTTCAAATTGAAGCCACCAATGATGAATCCTGACAGGACTTCTAGATCTCTCAGAATGGTCTTACTGTATGTGTTGACTAGATCTGGAGAGAATACACATCCATGTCTTACACCTCTGTCAATCTTTGTGTTCCTGCTGAAGACGTTTCGTGTCCGTATGCAGGCAGTTTGCTGCCAGTAAATGTTCTCAATTGCTCATGTCAATGCCATCTGGTCCAGCTGGGTTGTTTTGATTTAGTTTACTCAGTCGAGGTTCCATTTCATAATTTAATATTTTTTATCTTTTGGTTTTCCTGTGTATTGTCGGTTGCTCTCTCTCTCTCTCTCCTCTCGTGGAAGAGATCTCATATATTCTTCTCACCGCTAAAGTTTTTCCTACCTGGAGTGCAAGTCTAAAATTCTTTTAAAATACGTTTCTGGAGTGTTAACGGAATCACGACGCGCTCCCTGTAGAGTAACACCTTGCTTTCAGCAATTTTCGCTTTTCTTTGCTTGATATAATCATCGTGGAGAGCCTCTTGTTTTATTTGTTCAAGCCATACTGGAAGTTTCCTTAATGTATTAAAAATGGTAGTATTTAATTCTCCTTCAAAGGGTGAAGGGAGGCGAGCACTGCATCTTCCAGTGGTTCCTTGTACGTGGGAATTATTTATGACAATCCATATTCATGGCCGAATTCTTTTTGATGGCACGTACTCCATTTTAAAATTGTAACAGGATTTTACTCCATCTCTGACGTCTGTTGGCTATGTGCGTACGCAGACCTTTCTTTGAGCAAAATATGGTGGGTACTGGCTGTTATTCGCTCTCTACAGTAAAATGTCGACGGTAAATATAGCTGTTGAATTTCGCGACTGCCAATATAATCCTAAGCGCCTCTTTTTCAATCTGCGAATATTTTTCCAGCAGGAATCAAAGCCCTGGATGCGTAAGCTATCGATTTTTCTGCTCCATTAGTCATCTTGTGAAGAATGTATGCTGCTACGTCATACGAACTAACGTCACTGGCAATAATAATTCCCAATTCATGGTCGTAATGTGTAAGAAATAAGTATGGCGTTAGTGTTTTTTATAATTTCAAATGCCTGCTGTCCAAACCCAAGGCTTGTCTTTCTTTAGTAGTTCATTAAGAGGATCAAGCAAATCATGCATATTCGTTATGAATGCCTGTTAATAATTTGCTTGTCCAAGGAAGCTCTGCAACGAAACAATGTTATTAGGCGCCGGCATGTCATTAATGGCGATAGCCAGTTCAGTGATCTTTCTCTTCCTATTTTTGTTGATTATGTATCCTCGGTATTTGATTTTGTCCCATGAAAAATCACATTTGGTATATTTAAGCTTGAAACCGTGTTCTTTAATTTTAGTAAGACTTTGTGGACATGATCCTTATGTTCAACTACGCTTTGGTTTTTCATCGGAATATCATCAAATAAGCGACTGCGAAGTCAAAGCCGCACAGCATAGTATTCATGACTTGTTGAAATATTGCTGGCACTTCCTTTAGCCAAACCGTAAACGTTCGAATTTATATAATCCGTGATGCGTATTTATACATAATAATTTCGAACTCACCTTTTCAAAAGAAATGTGTAAACAAGCGTCGCTAATTTAAATTTTTGAAATAAATGTCCCTCCCTTTAGCTTCGCAAAAATGTCTTCGCAACTAGGGAGAGGGTAATAAGAGGGTAATGATAGTGTTTCAGAACAGCCTGCAATCCCGTCGTAAAATCAGCGTAAACGCGTATATCTTTCGATTTCTATTTTACATAGACCGCTGGTGCGGCCCATTAGACTGTACTCTACCTTTGATACAACTCCAGTTTTTACTAATCTGTCAAGTTCGTCATTAATTTGTTCCAACGGCGTCTTTCAGTTCATCTTTTGCCAACATTCTGAGATATCTACCTAACCCAGCAGAAAAAAAAATCCTGGATAAGCTTTATTCAATACTTTTTTCACTTTTTGACGTTCGGCATTCCAATCTTTAATTATTTGGCAGTATTCATTTACAGGTAAGTTCTGAAAGTTGGAATAGTGTAATCCAATCAGTGCCAAATATGTTGTTAGTATTTTTCATGAGGAAAAATTTTAATTTAAGACTCTTCTCGCTGAAGGTGGTATTAACAATCTATTCTCCCTCCAATTTAATTTTTCCCTTGTGTCAGATCTTGCAATATTGCTAGATTTTATCATGATTGGCTTGCCCAATCTTTTCCACGTTTGCAAATTTAGTATTGTCACATCAGATCCCGCGTCCAATTGAAATTCCACACATTTGTTTAACATTTTTTCATGTACGAATTTCCTGGTATTAACACAGTCTAGTTCGTCCGACCCTGTCTTTTATATGCCCTATTGATTTTAATTTTAGATCGGCAATGCGAAAGATTTTTTTCGACTCGGTTACATAAGTAACATTTTTTGTTCCAGTAAAAACAATCTTTATACCAGTGTACAGCGCCACATCCCTAACATGTGTTAGGAGGCCATTTATTTGCTTTTTCTTTGTTTCATTAGTTTTAACAGACTTTGTTTCTGTATTATTAGATTCCTGATTTAAACTGGCATAGCTCTAACATTCTACAGCGACATACTGAAGAGATTTATTAGGTTCATTCTCTAATTTGCTTAGTATATTCGCCTAATTTCTGCATTTTTCCTGAAAATAGTCCTTGCACGAATATCAAACATTTGAAATTATTGGTACTAAAATCATCGCAGTACTTGTTTACTATTGGTTTACTTAGGTGTAATTTCACTGTTTCAGTGGGAATGTCAACTTACTAGTTTTCTGCGGCAGAATATAATTTACGAATTTTGTATGCTCAATTGTGACAGGTTTCCTCAGAAGAGAACGTAATTTTTTTCGTCATTCCAGTGTTCACAATCTCTATTATATATATCCGTATATCTCCTAAATTATGACGCAAATGTAATGTCTTCCTTGGAAGCGTATTCTCACAAATGGTTCCTTGCAAAAAAGAAAATTCGTTTTCGTTTGAATTACTTCTTTTTATTAATTCAAAAACATTCTTTTGAATTTTGAGCTGTTTCTCCTGATTTTCCTTCGGGGTTTGCAGAAATACATTTTACATTTTATTCGAGCTGAGAGAGCAGTTGATTTGCCACTTGTTTTGCTGTTCATACTGTTACTTTACAAAATCCAATAAAATACTTTTGAAATCCTCCATGATAATTTATATATTTCTAGTTTTTACCAGATGTTTTACAAAAGAACAAACTGACGAAGAAATTTCGTACTTTGACTGGCAATTACACGTAGATCTTTTACGAAAACTCGTTTGCCCGTGTTTTAAAAGAGTTCTTTTTTTAATCCTGGTGGTCCTCACAAATCTTTACGCAAATCTTTGGCGCAGATATTCGTTGCCAAGTTGTTGTGGCCTTGTTAGGTTTAGAAAGAAAGACACAGAAACAAGAAGGTAAGTTTATACAGTGCATTTGAATAACAGAACCTATATACAAAGTAAGCGTGTTACTAGTCAGCGGGTACAAGTGTACGTCTGAACTGTATAATTATGTTGCGTTTTCACTGCTTCGCAACTACCTCACAGTTGCCTGATCAGAAGTCACGCAGATTAATATTTATGGAGGAGGAAGAGTCGATTCCAATGTAGATAGGGCAACATAACAATATATTAATGTATATTTGGGCAGCAATCATTCATTAAAAATGTTTCTTTAAAAACGTATCGAGAAGGAAGATTTTATTCATTCTTTATTTAATTTAAATACTTAAATATTTTCATTTTTGCTGGAGAAAAGGTGTGTACCAATGTTGAATAATTTATGACTTTCTATATGCTTTCAATCTTTAACACAGGCCATTTTCAAGGATGTTAGTTTTCCGGTGTTGTTATGTCCTCATGTTTGATTGCAATGTATTTTTTTGTTGTTTATTGTTTGTTTGTTTAAGGTTTATTTGTTCATTTTTTTTTGTTTTTGTTTTTTTTTAAACGGCGTCTTTTAAAAGCTATAACCTGATGGGTGTTGCTGATCATCGTGTGAGCATCTGCCTATTTTTTATAAACATTCAAAACAGCATTTCCACTGTTAATAATATAAAATTAAATGTAAGAGAGAATTGTTTAATATATAGTGCATTCCTTATAGCTAGGTGTGTTTGATATTGAGATTTTAATTATATTTTTGTATGATCAACCAAAATATTTCTTAAAAAGATTTTGTAAGTTATGGATAAACTAACAGTATAACCCGGCATTGCGCGGGTGTAATGAAAGCTTTAAAACTAATCCATGGTCCTGGAGCTCAGACACTTTGTACGTTGGTACGAAAGACTAAAAAGAAATAGTTGTTTCCAGTTAAAGCGAAACCGTAGACTAAAAGAAACATGAATGGATGTAAGTCAAATTTTGATTTCCTGGTATCGATGTTAAATAAGTTTTTTTCGACGTAAACTGAATGTTGAAGGCTAAATAAACCTCTGGGTAAATAATATCATGGCTGAGACTAAGAACTACAATTATACCTACTTAGAGCCAAACCCAAAGCAAAAACTAAAACAAAAGGGCTAAAAATAATACTGACATACAGGCAGATAAACAGAGACACACACAAACATCTTGACTCATATATATATATATATATATATATATATATATATATATATATATTATCGATTTTCTGAACTATTGTAAGAACTGCAAAAATCGGTTAAGCCCTTTGGAGTTTATAGGTAACGGACACACACACAGACACACACACATAAACAAACACACAAAGTTCCATTTATATATAAATTTAGAAAAATGATTTGTTTTTTGTTTTTTGTATTTTTTATTGCACAGTTATTACTAGATCAGTGGCAAGTAAGGTGTCTATTCAGAGAATTTGTAATATGGACAAAATAAATTGATTTATGACATGAAACACAATCATGTACAGGGCATTGAAATTCTTAAACTATATTAGTCATCGCTAGTTTAGATTTGATAGAATTAATATAATTAAAAACAACTAGGTTCACTATCTTCCATTTTCTGCAATATATTATTAATTTTACACGTTTTTGTGGTATTACGGCAGAAATATTGCATTTGATATTTTTCGTATAGAAATGTCGTCCTATTTATAAATAATGTGCATTGGGCTGCAATAAAAATGTAGATTTTATCTTCTGTCTTATAGTTTATGTTATAGTCATGTATTTTTGTAAGAATGATTTTATTTCTTTATCAATAATTTAGTTCGCTCGAAATATTTTAGGGAGGAGGAATTGGAGGTGGCCTAGTTAAGAAGTTCTTTATTACTGCTATATTATATCTTTCCGGGCATTGGATTTTATAGTTTAGAAGACAAGTGTTCTTACTGGTGTGGTTTATATAAAGATAAATATTAAATTCTTTGCGTTTTAGATCTATATTGACGTCAAGGAACGGGATTTTGTTACTGTCCATTATATATATATATATATATATAAAAACTTATTTATAAATGGAACATTTTGTGCGTATGTGCGTGTGTGTGTCCGTTACCCGAAACTGGTGAATCGATTTTCTTGAAAATTTATACAGTTGTACTATATGCGTCTGCAAGTGTTCTTAGCTAGATTTTCTGTCGAGGTACCCCCAATAAATATCGAAAATCGATAATCGAAAAAATCGGGTTATACAAAAGTGGTCCGATTTTAATCAAATTTGATACACTCATAGACAAAGACATAAGAAACGATATTCAGAAGTTTCAATGTTGCAGTTCTTACAATAGTGCAGAAAATCGATAATATATATATAAATAAAAGCTTTCATTTCCACCCAGCAACGCCGGGCTATACTGGTAGTATATATATACTTAGTAAAAAAAGGATCCAATATAAAAAGACCAATATTTACAGAGCTAAAATCAATAATAACAATCATAATAATAATACATTTAAAACCAATATACCTAAACTCTGTTACTTTCATGATTATTGATCAGGCGGCAAGAACTAAATGTACCGGAAGGTACTCTCAAATTCAATTCAGCATTATTGATAATGATGTTCAATAAGTAATATCACCGTCAGGTCATTACGAAAGGTGAAAAAAAAATGGCAGCAGTCAGAACTATTAAAATACTGAAATATTAATATTGAGAAATCTGATGAAAAAAGTTGACAATACAACCAGTGCCTGTTTGACAATGTTTACGTTATTGCAAGGAAAATGTGCGGAAGTCATGTTTAATAAACAGCAGAAAATGGTTGCTATTTGTAGACAGAGACACCATTTTCTTATGAAAAATTTTGGCCTCGGAGGATCGGTTTGTTCCTAAGAAATAACAACACATAAGAATAAAGGTTGATAGATTCAAATATTATCGCCAAAATATGGCCAAACTAGGCAGGAAAAGTGTTTTCTTTCATTCTCAATATAACTATTACTTCAAAAGATTTTACAGCATTTACTTTTATATGGTTCATCCTTGATTTTTGTAAAGTTGAACAAAACTGACAATAGTTAAACGGAGGGGTACGTGTTGAAAAAGTGTGTATTTCTCATTTAATTCCAACGAAAGTTTATAAGTCATTTAAAATACATAAAATAACGTCGTAAATCAGTCAGTTAAGTGTAATAAGTGACACAAGACTAGGCGATCATGTCTCGAAAGAAACATGACAGAGCAGAGAATTTTCCAGCAGTTGGTTGCGATTACTTTTTGCGGTAGACTATTTGCCAACCAAAACTATAGAACTTAATTTGTAGTGTTATTTAACCCATATCTACAGGAATTCGTGACGGATAATTTTCTTAGTGGTAATTGCGCCAGAGTAAATTGGAAATCTTCGGTTGCACAGTGGTATAGAAACTAATATAATACAAGACAATTATATTTTGTTTTAATTTATAAAACCACTTCAGTCGACTGGCATATGTGATACGTGCTTTGGCGATCATGTCTCACTGTGCAGATTCTCTCGCAGTAGTTTGCCATTATCTTCTGCGGTTAGACTGGTTGCCAATCAAGGCTATAGAACCGAATCTGTCCTGTTATTTTACACATATCTGCAGGGAAGAGGCGGAATAATAACCTTTTTACTGGTATTTGCGTGTAACCACTCAGTTAGTCAAGTGCCATACGTGATACACGCTTGGGCGATCATGTCTCGAAAGAGACATGATTGACAGGGCAGAAGATTATCCCACAGTAGGTTGCCATTGCTTTCTGCGGTAGACTGGTTGCCGACCAAGGCTACAGAACCCAATCTGTCCTGCTATTTAACCCATAACTGGAAGGAAGAAACGGATTAATACCTTTCCCAGGGGTATTTGCGCGTAAGTGAATACAATGGATTCAACTGTAATTCGAACTCGGCTCCCCGGTTTCTCGTTCCGAGTCGATATCCACTGTACCACAAAGCACATCCCACTACTTGTCTTAATTAATGCTTTTACTAATTCTAGACCTTCTTTCCAAAATTTTTTATAAAAGAAAATAAATGGCAGACCTCCCAGAGCATTCGTTAAGCTCTGAAAATTAAATGCGTGTTTGTTTGTGTTTGTTTGTGTGTGTGTGTGTGTGTGTATGTATGTGTGCGCGTGTGTGAGTGTGTGTGTGTGTGTGTGTGTGTTTATGTGTGTGTGCGTAGGTATGTATGAACTTGCATTAATAGAAAAAGATTTTTGGAGATCCAAATTAAATTTTAAATTTATTTTAAAATTTGTATGTCCGAATTTTTCGATAACGTTTGTCTCAGTGATTATTTATTTAAACTAAAATCTCTTTGGTAAATTTTTCAGTCCTTTTTTTTTCGCCATTAATATCAGTAGTTTTCTTTTGTTTCTAAGCGAAAGTTTTTTCATGGCTTACTTTCTAGTCAACCACCCCTTCACCCTTTTTTCTTTTCTGTTCCCTCTACCATTTCTTTCCCTCTGATATGGCTAAATTTTAACATTTAAACACTTGACTCTCGTATTGGGGAGGGGTAAGTCTTCTAATATGAGACAGATTTATCTGTTTTCTTTCCCTTCTTACGTTCTTACATTCAAAAATTGTTAATCCCACTCAAGTTTTTTTTCCTGTGTGTGGAGAACTGTGACGGGGGAACTTTTACTAGTAATGATTTTTTTAACAAATTTTAATTTTAATAAATAAAGTTTTGGTTTCAACCGTTGTGGAAGAAGCGAGGAATTCCTCGTAGAAATAGTTATCCAACGGATTTAAATATAGAAATTTTTGTTTTATTTTTATATTTGGTTCTGTAAACAGAATGTAAAGATTGCATCGAACCCTCCACCTATTTAATATTAATATTAATATTAATATTAATATTAATAAGATCGGGTTTTTTGAATTTACTTATCTGATCATCCTTTTGTATATATATATATATATATATATATATATATATGTGGTAAAATAAGTAAAGATCCGATAGGAAAAGTGTCTTTAATATAACATGTTTCAATTTATTAACTTTCTTCAGAGATTTATTAATAAAATCATAGATTTAGATTTTTATAATCATTTCAGTCAAAGCAAGACAAAAATGCCACTGGTGCGCAGAGAGAAAAAATAGTACAGTGGGCTCCGTAGAAGATAAGAGATGGACGGGAATCAAGTAGCAAAAAGATAGCAATTGACGTGATCAGTGAAGCAAGATAATGGAAGAGAGTTCCACGAACTGGAAGGGCGAGAAAATATTCTGATAGAGTAGAAGTGGAACTTTATATTTAACGCTTTCTACGGAAAACGTTTAGATCTTCATACTAATCTGGTAACACGTGCAAATAAAACTGGTCGGGGTATACGAAGAAAAGCTCGTCGTAGTTTCCATGAACTTATAAGTAGAAAAGAATATTCAATGCACGGACGAACGGTAGATTTATAAATCTGAAAAATGAATTCTGACGAGAAAAAGTAAAGTTCCTGGCCGAAATTGGTGAACAAAACTTCTTAGCAATAGATACAGGTATGGATTCAATGTAGTCACTTTATTTAAAGTCATTTAAGAGGGTGAAGTCAAGAAGGGAGAGTAAGTTGCTCTTCAGCGTAATACGTTCTTATTTTAGAAAAGAATGTTCCTCTATGTTGCTTCAAAGAAAGGAGCATCGTCTTGCAGGGATTAAAATTTACTCAACATATCCTACCACATTTAGTCACAGATTGAAGGTCGTTTTGTAGTGCAACAGACTGGTTTACATTTCCAGATATAGCAGACTTCTTACAAAGACAGTAGTAAATATTGTTGTCATCTGCATAAATACCAGGAAGAACGTTAATGAAAACCAGAACAAGTGTAGAACCTAGAATAAAGAGCCTTGAAAAACGCCCTCGTTTGCATGAAATATATGGAGGATTACCCCTTCAATACAAGTTTCATTTCACAATTTGATAGGCACGATTGGATTAAATCAAAATTCGTCGAGAAAAACTATTGCTCTTGAGCCACGTTTCCCAACTCCCGATTAAATTACGCCAGTGTGGGGTAATGAGCCCATATTTTGCGGGTAATGGATGTTTGGTTTGGGAAAACGCAATTAGCTTATAATTTCATACTGTGTTCTTGGAATGAAGACCAAGAAACGTAGCAGACTCAACGTGGCAAACAATTCCCGAATAGCCTTTTCAGGCACAAGGCTAAGAATAAATATACTGGCACTGACATAGGAAATACAAGTTCAACACTAAGAATTACGGCTAGGTTACGGCTACTATACCTCTGATTATTATAGATTGGTACTATTGTATTGAATAATTTCTATCAACTTTTTTTGCTTTTGATGAATGAAAATATAATTACTTCTTTTTCTATATTACTGGTATTTTTTCATTGGGGTAATGGATAATAGTGAAATTGTATTTTGGGGTAATCGCAGCAAAAAGGTTGGGAACCTATGCCCTAGAGCTTTCAAATAAGACCAGCATCCCAAACCTTGTCCAATGCTTTCGAGATATCAAGAGTAAAAGCTTGAACTCCGGTGTTCTTATCAAGAACCTGTTATATATATTCAGTGATGGTCGTTAGCACGTCAGCTCTAGACCTGGCGAAACGGAAATACTTTTGTTTATCTGAGAAAAACATTAGAGATGTACCTAACTATTTTAGCATTGATAATAGCCTCGAATACATTAACAAAACGAAGTAATAAACTAATAAGTTGATATTTAGAAGATTCATCATGCACCCTAGTGTTCTTTAAAACATAAACTATAGAGGACAACTTCTAACAAGCAAGAAAGCAGGAAGAAATGTTGCAATAGTTATAGAGTTTAGAAAATTCCTGAATCCAGCTCAGGAGCAAATTTTGTTAAGAAGATGGCTGGGATTCAATCATCTCCACTTGTTTCATCTGAGTCAAGTTTTAGAAATTATGTTAGAGACCATGGATTAGGTTATATATATATTACCTAATATATATATAATATATATTCCCAGTCGCAGTTCTAAATGGAAAATTGGGTGTGGATAATCCACACAAATCAATTGTAGAGTTGGATGAAATTTTGCTCGCAAAAGAAAACACGCGATATGACAACTTCGAATTGATTGAATAGAAAGAGACCGGATGTTTTCCCTTGCTCATTACACTCGTTCAGATCCGACAGAAATCTTAAGAACCAAACTTGCGAGTTTATAATCGTTGTTTCATTCTAAACAATAGCTTAGATAAATTTCAGACACACTTATAGTTATTAAGAGCAGGGACAAAGATTTGCTATTTTGATCAAACAAGTCTCTCTGGTCAAGCCAGAACTAGTGATGCATGTGGGCGTTGGCATCAAAGCAAGAAGGAGAGGAACAGGTTAATGAACTAGATTTAAATAGAAATATTTTAGCTTGGATTTAAGCATCCATACCAACTTTCACCCAAGAGGAGAATTCAGAGGCAAAATCTTGAATTGGGAGACTAAAAACTTTGCTCCAATAGACACCACATAGGAAAATCATGAAAGTATTCCCAATACGCTTCTTGATAGCAATAACGTATATTAAAAAATCATTTTAAAAAACAAAGAGACAATAAATTGTTGTTGATTGAGACATAATTTCATTGGCCAGATACGTGTAATCTGTAATAAAATAATAGAATGTCATTTTCAGATGTAGAAAATACATGTCTGTACATATATATGTGTGCCACGTATTATAAAAGCAGGATATATCTATTTTAAATATAAGTTGTTAAATTTGTGTTTATATTAATATGAATGTGTATTAATGTCATATTACACTCAAATTCACACATTTAATCAACCAGGATATTCTAGTTCATAACTCTTAAAAGAGAAAATATTCCATCTCTTGATACTTTATACACAATTTCACTACAATTTCGAAAATAATTCTATTTTTTCTTATCATTCACATATATATATTATCGAATTGCAAACGCACACATGCATACATGATCTTATTATGAACATAATCTAAGAAATTGTACATGGTATAAATACACCAAATATATGCATTATCTCTCACATATATATTTAGAAGAACGGGCTATTTAGTTCTTAACTATTTTTCTTCCTGTTTATCTATCCATACATGTATTGAAATATCTATATCCATTTTTCTCTATATAATATTAGTTCTTATATGTATTTATGTGTTATATATATATATCTGCAGGGAGATATGTTTCGCTGTATCACAGCTCATCAGTACGGTTAGACTACGATTGCTTTTAACCCAGGATTGAAACTCGACCGAATTGGCGTCAGTTGGCGATTCTACCTCTGGGCTATGGGCGCTATGTAGAAGAAGGCGGATTTTTAGCCTGTATATTATCATTATACACGCCTAATAGCCAGAGTGCTCTAATTCATTACTGAATAAGCAATGAGTACATGCCAGAGTAGCTACTGTTTTTTAAAGTCTACCATTCTTCCAGCGTGCTCAATCAGAGTGTGAGAGCGTAAATAGTCATCTGCAGACAGATCTGTTTCGCTGTATCACAGCTCATCAGTACGGTTAAACTCCGATTGCTTTTAACCCAGGATTGAAACCCGACCGAATTGGCGTCTGTCGGCGTTTCTACCTCTGAGCTATGGGCGCTCGGTACATATATATATATATATATATATATATATATATATATATATATATATATATATATATAGTGTATCAAGGCAGCAAATAATTTTCTAAACATATACTGTTAAATATAAGAGACAATGAATGTCTGTTATGTTTAATCATGAGCCGTTCTAAACGTCGTATTTTGGTTTTAATTTCAGTTGAAAATAAAGACAAAAAGTCTCCAACATTTGGATAATTTTTTTATTAATTTGTTTCTAAGCTTTCGGCTCTCATGAGCCATCTTCAAAGAGTTCACCAAGACGGTAACACAATAACTTTCCACCACCACCGACGATTTTATTTTGTGTTGACCTAAAGTCCGCTAGGCAACGGCAATAGTTACCAAAAATAACAAACGCAATTCGCAAATTTGCAATACGTTTCTATGACATCACACCGCGTGATAGCGCGAAATGACAACAGAAGCATTTATTCAAATGCAATGTAATTTGTTTTGACCAGATTTAAAAGTGATTTAATATATATATATATATATATATATATATATATATATATTAGTCATCCACATTCAAGCCTGTTTCGCTGTATCAACGTTCATCAGAGGGCTAGACACACACAGACACAGACATAGACACACACACACATTATATATATATATATATATATATATATTATTCATCAATTTAGTGAGATCTTTCTGTCTGTCTCTCAATATTTTTATTTCTATTTTGTCACTATCATTCGATATCTTCATCTGTCTAATTTTCTATCTGCATTAAGCATTCTACGCTAATGTTTCTCATGTCTGTATCCATTTTGGTCATTTGCTCAGTCTTTGTATTCAAACTCAGTTTCTATCAATCTGTTTCCTTTGGAAACGTTGAAGCTGGACATGATAATTTTGTTTTCATATGCGTGCAAGAAAATAATATGTTTCTATATTCATGCTCTCTATTTGTTTGTGCATATCGATGTTTTGTCGAATGTATGATTGTATAAAAATTACCATCCATCTACATTCAATGACTGCTTCACTACGAACAAAGCAAAACGTGCTTCTCTGCTCTCTTTATTCGATATGTACATTGGGGAATAGAAACAAATTTGCACATGTTGACGGTATTACAGCATTCTCTGGCCTATTCAATTGCATATCAAAAAGAGAATCCAACAGCTGAACGTTATAATCTGTATCCTTTTACATGAAAACATCACTAAAGCAATTGATTGTGTCTTATCAGCAAGTCATACTCTCTTGAGATTTTACATCCTCTATAGAAAGAAACTTACTTTAATACTGTGGAAAAGTTAATATATTAAACAGTTCTACATAAAAAAATAAGGTTTAATTTTTTTTTAAATAAAAGTTGATTATAAAATGATTAGTAGTTGATCCGTTTACAAATATTTATAAAATTTTTTCGATATATATACGATTACATACACAATTTATATACGACTGAAAACATCACTAAAGCAATTGACTGTGTCTTATAAGCAAGTCATACTCTATTGAGATTTTTACATCCTCTATAGAAAGAAACTTACTCTAATACTGTGGAAAAGTTAATATATTAAACAGTTCTACCTAACAAATAAGGTATAATTCGTTTTGAATAAAATTTGATTATAAAATGACTAGCAGTATCGTTCGGCCTTGCTCGGGTGAAATGAAAACTTTAAAACTAATCCATGGTCCTGGAGCTCAGACTCAGCCTAAAGAATATTTGTCTGACGTTTGATGCGAATCGGATAAAAAATTGTGGATTGGTATAAAGGAAATGCAGACAGATAAACGGACACACACACAAACATCTTGCCTTATATATATATATATATATATATATATATATATATATATATATATATATATTATCGATTTTCTGCACTATTGTAAGAACTGCAACCTTGAAACCTTTGAATATCGTTTCTTATATTTTTTCTGTGAGTTTATCAAATTTGATTGAAATCGGACCATTCCTTTTATAAACAGACTTTTCGATTATCGATTTTCGATATTTATCGGGGGTACCTCGACACAAACCTAGCTAAAAACACTCGCAGACACTTATATTACAACTGTGTAAATTTTCAAGAAAATCGATTCAGCCGTTTCGGAGTTTATAATTAACGGACACACACACAGACACACACACACAGACAAAGTTCCATTTATAAATAAATTTAGAGAGATTAGAAGTTGTTCCGTTTACAATTATTTATCAATTTTATCGAGATATATCCGATTACATACATAATTTCAAACAAAATTTAAGAGAATAAAAAACTCAGATGAATAACAATTACTATATTTGTCAATACTTCTGAGATGAGGTAGTATTTACATTATTGTCCTTGAGGACACATGGCCCAGTCGATATAGGCGTTGGTTAGTTACTGTGACTTTAACTTAAAGTTGGAAGTTTAATACCAGTCTACAGCAGTGTTAAGCAACTAACTACCGGAACTGGTATCGTACCTGATCTACCCCAGTGAATAAAACATTCGGTTCGAAATTTCTAGCCCCTGAAGAAAACCAGAGCAACGACCAAAACGTCAGAAACATAGCACTGAAAATGAGAGCAACAGTCCGAACGATATAAATATTTTAACAGTTTATAATCAGATATTTCATGTCGTGTCTTTGCCGGGTAAAATACCACCGCTTTCTGAATTTCATAGCAAATTAATTGTTTTCTTTTTCGTTCGAAGAATACGATCCGATGTCTTTTTATATTTATTAGTTCCGATTCACACTGGCAGTAACTGTAAAACAGTAGCAGTAAAATGCCTTGCTTGGGGCGATATGATTAAAAAAAACGTCAAGATCGTTTACGCTACAGAACATTGTTTTGGATTTCATCAAAAGTCTCAAGATGAACATTAGAAGCAGCAAACCAGATATGGCATCAATGTTCCATTCATCATTCATTTCTGGATTATATTTCAGGCCAACCACATTTTTGTTTTTCGCACAAGATTCTATTATATACGATATTTTTCGCCTACTTCGAAAAGAATTAGAAATTATTAATAAGCACAAACTAGTCCTTAAATTTATTCCAGTCCTGGAAGTTGGATGTGTTTTCAATAAGGCACCTTGTCGTGAAGGTCTGTGCTCATTCCCGCACTGAAATTGAACTCAAACATTTCTAACATGCCGAAAGATGCAGGAAACATATTCATTCCTGGTACCACATTCAGAAACAACCTGATTCTTACTGATACGATCCATCTTTACAAGAGCCAGATCAAACGGAAAATGGAATATCGCTGCCAATATGTGAAAAGTTGTCACCAATTCCTTTTCTTGTTTGTTTGGACTGAGTTCAGAAGCAACTAAGCTTGCTTGTATATGATGAAAAGTTTTCCAGCCTTGCAATTACATTCCTACAGACGAAAGAAATTTATATCATTTCCCTACTCTATCGTTAAGTCTCATTCTTTATTTCCATAGCCCATGTCTTCACAGACACGACCCATCATGCCACTTACACAGCGTCAACTTATCCATATACTCTTCGAATATATTTGGTTAGGAGGAAGATAGTTTCTTCCTCAAAACTATCACTCTGTTGAATAGGAATCATTGTTCTTGATATTTTTTACCTTGGCCAGAATCCAGTAATGAGGAGGGTTAGGCTGATTGCATAAGTAATAATATTTGAGATACGAAATGTTCTAAAATATATGGCTGATGAGATAACTTTCGAAAACAATTTATGATCTCTAAATGGAATGAAGTGAAAGGAGAATCCATCATAAAACTTTGTGTGTAGAATTAGTAAATACTAAAAACTTGAAAGGCCTCGTCGTATGAGAAAATTACAAGAAATTTATTATAGGAGAAAGGATATTGAACATAGAATAGTTTGCGCTAGTTTCGCCAAATACAGAAAATTGCTGCAAGACAAAAACATTAAGCGAGAAATTAGAGTTATGACCTCATGGAGCCTCAAAATATACATTGTAGGATGAAGTCACGGAATCAAAAACAAATAACCGATCTTCGGCAAAGTGTTCGAAGCCATTATCAATGCCGAGGTGGTTCAGCATCTCACAGCCTACGGGCTCCTCTCGGACAAACAGTATGGCTTCCGCTTCACCAGGTCCACTGCTGATCTGCTAACGACCATCATCGAGTATATATACCAGGCTCTCGACAAGAATGGTGAAGCCCGAACCGTCGCCTTGGATATCTCTAAAGCATCCGACAGAGTATGGCATGCCGGCCTTCTACGGAAACTGCAAAGCTATGGCATACCTGGAATATTGTTGGACTTAATCCGGTCATTCCTCTCTAACCGCACACTGAAGGTGGTATTAAACGGGCATGCCTCCCAGAACTACCCTACAAACGCGGGTGTACACCAGGGCTCTATCCTAGGTTCTACGCTCTTTCTAATCTATATCAATGATCTCACCGATACCATATGATCACAAGTAGGCATTTACGCGGATGATAACACAGTTTACTCTCGCCTCGATCAAAAATCTGGTGTTGGTGACAAGGCGAACCTCGCTGCCGAGCTTGAGAAGGACCTCCAATCCGTGTATTGGGGTCAGAAATGGCTCGTAAAATTCAGTTCTTCCAAAACGAAGCTGCTGTCAATTAACCAACCACAGACAATCGCACCTCCCTCCCATTAGCATGGAAGAGGCTTGCCTCCCAGAGAGTAAATCACTACGCCTTCTTGGCCTAACATTCTCAGCGGACCTCAAGTGGAATGACTACGTCGAATCCATTGCTAAATCCGCAGCTATGAAAGTCGGCTCTCTGTGCAGGGCCCGGAAATTCATTCCGCCTGAATCTAACCTGCACATATATAAATCTACCATCCGCCCGTGTATTGAATACTGCTGCCACATCTGGTCGGGTGCCCCTTCTATTCTCCTCGGGGTCCTTGACAAAATACAGCGAAGAATCTGTAATGTGATTGATACCGACTTGGCTGACCGCCTGCAGTATCTCTCTCACGGCGTGACGTGGCTTCCTTGTGCCTCTTCTATAAATACTTTCACTGCTTCTGCTCTGATGAACTTAAATCCCTGGTGCCACCAGGTATGAATTTGCACGAGATACTAGATTGGCAATTAGGTCCCACCATTTTACAGTGAAACCGATGTAATGTAAACGCAATTTCTACTCCAATAGCTTCTTTCCTTTCCCCGCACTTCCCGCTTGTGGAATTCCCTACCGCATGCTTGCGTCCCTGACGGCTACAACCTCCAGGCGTTTAAATGTAAAGTCAACAGACACCTCTTAACACACTAACTCACTCCCACTCACTCCAACTCTCTCCCTATGTACATCCTAAGTCGTCTACCACCCTCCTTCTGACATTTCCTATACCCAATCCCTCTATATAACCCCCTGCGCTATAGTGGCAGCGGAATGACTTGTTTGAGGTGACAGGATTAAAAAAAAAAATCTAATGGAAACCACGTCAGGTAAGAATTATCAACATAAATGGATACCACATGTAAAACACAGAGAAAATAATGGCATAATAAAAAGACTAATAATCCATACTACATAAAAAATATTGTTAGGACGGAAACCCCCATTAAGTATTGAAAGCGCAGTAAAACTGTTACACTTGAGAGATATATTTCTGAAGCAATGCTTAAAAAATATATTTCCGTAATTTAAACAGGCGGAAATATTGGCTTCTCGACCAAATAATACCAAACGTTTCCTTGTTTGGAAATGTGTAATGTAAACAATTACCATTCCATTTGATGACTAAAAGTTTTGTTGTTTTCTTTTCTTATTATATATGGTATTTTTTTTTTTAAATTTTTCCAGACCGGCTGCAACCACTCTCTCACCCGCGTGACGGCTTCCCTGTGCCCCTTCTATAAATACTTTCACGGCTTCTGCTCCGATGAACTTAGATCATTGTTGACTCCTAGATACGAATTTACACGAGATACTATATTAACAACTAGGCCCCACCCTTTTACAGTGAAACATAAGATATAACCGTAAATTCTACTCCAAACAGCTTCTTTTCTCGCGCTTCTCGCCTGTGGAATTCCCTTCCACATGCCTGCTTCCCTGAGAGATACAATCTCCAGGAGTTTAAATGTAAGGTCAATAGACACCTCCTATCACACTAACTTACATCTATTCTCTCAAACACTCTCACCATCTGCCCAACCCTAATTCTCTGTATCCTTACCCGTCTATCACCCTCCTTCTGATATTTCCTATATCTAACCATCCTTTCTCATCACATTCCCCCTATGTAAAGCCCTTCGCAGTAGTGGCAGTGGAAATGCCTGGCTCGGGGTTAAACGATTAAAAAAAATACCTTGTCTTGTGTGTATTATGAAACAATATAAAGAAGTGTAGGGTTCCCAGATCCCTTATAACAGGCTCTTTGTATTAGTTGAACAGATATGGTGAGAATACAAATCTATGACTTACGAACCATTCTGACATTAACACATATTTTATGGATAAATGGCTTGGTAAATGTGACAAATACATTGCATATTAAAGAAGAAACAGGAACACATATGAAAATGTTAGTCATCTACATAATGCATTTCGGTGAAGGGATATTTCAGCGGGCCTAGATTATTACGGCTATAAAATAATACGAATACAAAGAGAAATATGGTCGGCCAAGTCCTGATGGGACACAGCACATAAATGAAGACCACGGATCGTGATTCTCTCATTTCGTCAATAAATAAAAAAAATGAATAAAACCTGACATGCCAGAACATGCTTTCCAGGTAATTTCCCGCATCCGATCGTTTTTCGCAGTGTGTGACTTTCGCTTCCAGCACTTTGCCAGTGGCTGAATGAGACAACACCAAGGACGAAATCGGCAATTTGTTTGCAGTTTATTAATAAGGGATATCAATGATTTGGCTACCCCATGACGAGACGTTTTGCCCTTTTTTTCCTAGATTAGTTGACTGTGGTTCAAATTCTGGTCGAGGCCGTCGCATACACTTTCGCTCATAAGTACATGAGAAAGATATAGTCATATTGTTTGTCTTGATGATGGGCTAAATAAATAAGTCTCGACTTTTAGGTAACGGTTTGGAAGGATATGTATTGTGGTGCAGTAGATATCATCAATAGCTGATAACGAATCCGGGTTAGAATTCCAGTTAAATTCCTTTCATTCACTTAGGCCCAAATACCCTTGGGAAAAGTATTAATCCGTCTCTCCCCTCCAATTATTGGTTAAGAAACAGGACAGGTTTGGTTCTATAACCTTGGCTGGCAACCAGTCTACTGCAAAAAGTAATGGCAACTTAATGCGGGATAATCTTCTGCCCAGTCAGTCATGTCTCTATCGAGATATTATCGCCCAAAGCGTGTATCACATATGGCACTTAACTTGACTGAATATATTAGTTGCAATAATGAGTAAGGCTTCTGCTGGTCATAAAGTGGGGGATTGGTTTTCTATTGTTATGAAGTAATAAATTGATTGCCTACTAATTACTAAGTAATGATATAATACATCTCTTCTACCTCTAGCTATGAGTCAAATAACAGGACTGATTTGGTTCTATAGTCTTGGTTGGCAACCAGCCTACCGCAGAAAGTAATGGCAACTTACTGTGGGATAATCTTCTAACCCAGTCAGGCATGTCTCGAAACAGACATGTTCGCCTAAGCGAACAGATAGATGTCCGTTGTGGGACAGTGAAGAAATTACTTACAAAATTATATTAGGATAAAAAGTCGAATTATGCTTCACTAGCCGTATAGCCCGGCGTTGCTCGGCTGTAATGAAAGCTTTAAAACTAATCCATGGTCCTGCAGCTCAGAGTCAGCCTAAAGAATATTTGAAATAATAAAATAATTGCGACAATTTACCAACCGCAACAAATAAAATAATTGCGACAATTTACCAATCGCATATATATATATATATACTAGCAGTATATATAGTATAGTGTTGGTCGGCTGTAATGAAAGCTTTAAAACTAATCCATGGTCCTGAAGGCTCAGATTCTTTGGACGTTGGCACAAAAGACTAAAAAGCAATAGTTTTTTTCCATTTAAAGCGAAACCGTAGACTGAAAGAAAAAAATGAATGGATGTAAGTCAAATTTTGATTTCCCGGTATCGATATCAAATAAGGTTTTTTTCGTCGTAAACTGAAGTTTGAAGGCTAAATAAGTCCTCTGAGTAAATGTTATCATGGCTGAGATTAAGAACTTCAATTATACCTACTTAGAGCCATACCCCAAGCAAAATCTTAAATAAAAGGGCTGAAAAAATAAATATATACAGGCAGATAAACAGACACACACACAAACATCTTGCCTTTTATATATATATATATATATTATTGATTTTCTGCACTATTGTAAGAACTGCAACCTTGAAACTTCTGAATATCATTTCTTATGTATTTGTCTATGAGTGTATCAAATTTGATTAAAATCCTACCACTTTTTCGAAAACCCGATTTTTTCGATTACCGATTTTCGATATTTATCAGGAGTACCTCGACACAAAACCCAGCTAATAACACTTACAGACGCTTATAGTACAACTGTATAAATTTTCAAGAAAATCCGTTCAACCGTTTTGGAGTCTATAGGTAACGGACACACACACACACACACACACACACACACACACACACACACACACACACACACAGTTCCATTTATAAATAAGTTTAGATATTCTTTTGCTTAGTATTAAAATATATACATTTGGACAACTCTTTAAAAGAACTGCTGCTTTGTAAACCAGACTTCCTAGAAGACGCTTCTCCGATCACCATAACCTTAGCCTCTTCCATGTCTAGGGTCAAAACTTATCCTTACTACATAACTTCACTACTTCCCCCTCAATTTCGTCCGCAAAAACGACATTTAGCAACCGTCAAAGCTTGTTTTCGGTGAATAGTAATGTAAATAATATTCCAGTTGAGACTTGTTTATTGGTATAGCATGAAAAACAAAATCCGATGGCGGGGAAGGAAACACTACCTGCAAGCTATAGATGACTGTTGACGATATGCTTGCGTTATTTTTATGATAGTCTCTCATTTGCGCCTTGATTTTTCATGCGGTTAATAAGCTATTTTGCAATTCGTATATAATTACTTACATGTAAAATAATATATGGAAATTTTGCCTAGATCCTCTAGGAATTTAGATGAATGCGATTTTCAAGTTTTGGCAAAATGCGATCTTGATGTCGGCTGAACGTCTACATTACCATGATTACCAGTAGGCCTTACGTATCACTTTCCTTTATTATAGACCATGTGTGATGCATGCCTTGTCGCTAATATCCTATTTCTATTTCTATTTTGAATAAGAATGCTCGCATTAGTCTGCGATTATTTCTGAGTTACACTGGTTGCCAAACATGGCTCTATTCAATCTACGTTATTATTTAAGTAATCGCTGGGGAGAAGAATAAATTTGTCTATTTTATTGAGATAATGTAGTATTTACAGCATTTACATTATTCGGACTATTGTCTTTATCCTTTGTTGCCATTTTTACGCCATTTTGTCCATTGTTCTGTCCGGCTTTCTTCAGGTTCTAAGAATTTCGAACCAAACCCTTTTATTTCAATCACATATGTATATCATTCTCATGACTTGTGTAGTAGTGCCTCTTTTGGTAGTCACGAGTTATCTCACTCTAACACTGTAAGTTACTTGTTGACCACTGCTGTAGCCTGGTATTAAGGACAAGAAGAACTGAATGTTTGGGACTTATAATGTTCACTAACCCTTTTTTTTTACCAGAGTTCATACTGTAATTTTTTCATGTTAAGGAATTTCACTAGTATTTTAATGTTAACATAAAAAAATTGCAAAATGAAGGATTAGTAAAAAAAAGAATTAGTGGACATAAATTTTTGTAACTTACAAATATTCAGTTGTTCTTGTCATTAAGGACACATGACTCAGTGTATATGATTAGTTACTGTGACCTGACCCAAACAGTTGTAAGTTTAAGTAATTTATAGGGTTAGAGGGAAATAACTCATGACTTCAAAAAGGGTCATAACTACGCAAGGGATGGGAAGGTATACCCCAGCAATTGCAATAAAGTGTTCGGTTAGACATTCCTAGCACCTGAAGGAACCCGGAGCGTACAGCGCCGAAAACGTCGTACAAATGATGAGTTCAATAGTCCGAAGAAGACATTTATTCGTAATTTCATATTATTTTCATATTATTCCCAGGGATATTTACGCATAACTACATGTAACAAATTTGACTGGAATTCGAACTCTGCTCTTTCATTTCTCATTTTGATCACTTCTACATCACAATATCCGCACATCCAAGCTCATACCACGTATCATTTTCAAGCAGTTACCTATCTATTTACTGATTAGGTTCAACGTTGCTTAATGCCGGTGATCGGATGGTAAAGTAAATATGATGAAAATAACCTTGAATGATTAAGTGCTTCTTGAAAAGTTTGTTTTTTATTTATACAATGTTCAACATATAGTTATTTGTAAATTTTATGAAGCTATTAAGAATTGCGAAAAAATCACCCAAGCAGAAAGCGGAAGAGACGTTGCCCAGATGTTTATGCAATGATGCATTAGGTTGGTTGGTTGGTTTGTTTTTAAGGCAAATCAACCTCGGCGGATTATTTATTGCCAACTAAAATTTATTTATTTACTGCTGGTAATACCTTTTTCTTTCAAAAATTTATTACTGTTTATATAAGTTTTTGTGTGTAGTAATACATTTTTCTTTTTCGAGTATCAAGATTCATTGGGATTTGTTTTTAAAAGCAGGGCCCTAAGTCCTACCCTTGTTATTTAACTCATAACTGGAGGGAAAGGACTGGTTAATACCTTTACCAAGGGTACCAGTGCTTAAGTGAATGCAGTGTATTCAACTGGAATTCGAACTCGGCTCACCGATTTCACTTAGCGAGCCGATATTCACTGCACCACACGCACATCCGTCACTATATGCTTAAAGCACCTGGTATTCCCAAGCGGTCACCCATTACCGACCAGGCTCAACGTTGCTTAACTTCGGTGATCGAATGATGCATTAGAGAATGTTAGTAGAAATTTCTGTAGGCCGTGTTAATATCAACAAAAAAGTTTGATGTTTAAATACAGAGATATGTGCAAAATAAATATACCTCCTAACATTCATTACTAGTAACTCTGTAATCGGGCTTCAGGTTACATCACGTTAAAACACAATTAAGCAGCGTTAACACTGCTAAGTACTTATATGGATGACCAGGTGTCTTAAACTTTGATATTCAGGTGAGGCAACGAACAACAGCTCGGAATTGTGACTCGGAGAGTCAAGTTTCCCTTTCAATTGGTTTCGCTATATTCACTTACGTGAAAAAGGAGGATTACTCCTTTACACACCCAGGGTCAATTAGTGATCATTGTTTTATTAAAATAATCATTATCACCAACAAAAATAAGATCTTATAATCTAAAATATTTTTTGCCTTGGATATCCTGCAAATTTTTTAGAAGACGTAAAATAAACCCATAATTCAATAAATGAACGTATCGTTGAATCATCATCAGTTAAAATGTGGAGCAATGTGGTTAGACACCTAACAGGTTTGAATGTAAGAATCATCAAAAAGTGAATGATCTTTTTTGTAAGACAATTGTATTGACGGAATTCCATAGTTCTTCATGCAACCATTGTGTTGATGACATGGCATTGTTTGGTAAAAGACATCATTGAATTCAAAGGTTATGCAGTGTACTCAACGATGAAATGAACAGACTTATTTCCCTTAGAAAGGCGAAGCCTTAAAATTGGAGCACATAGACACTGTTTTAACCAAACAAGCACTGTGTTCCACCAGGCATATTTGACTAAAACATGGTACGCATGAAAGAATATATATTTTCAACCCAGATATCTAAGGGAATTAGACAGTAGTTCAGTTTTTCAGTTTCTCTACGAACACACACGGTTATCCGATATAAGATGACGTCGATATGATGGTGATTCAATTGTTTATAATGGATTAACGCTAAACATAATTTAGATATATTCGCTTCAGAAGAGGTATATACGGACGCTTTACTTTTTATGCAACAAAATAGATACTTAAAAACTTTACCAATATCGAAATTCAACTGCTAGTTTCACGAGTATATTTTACATTTTTTTTAATCATATCACCCCAACAATCAAGGCATTCCACTGCCACTATAGCGCAGGGGGTTACATAGAGCGATTGGGTATAGGAAATGTCAGAAGGAGGGTGATAGACGAGTAAGGAGGTACATAGGGAGAGTGTTTGAGAGAATGGGTGCGAGTTAGTGTGTTACATGTTGACTATTTACCTTATATTTAAACTCCTGGAGGTTGTAGCTGTCGGAGAAGCAAGCATGCGGAAGGGAATTCTACAGGCGGGAAGTGCGAGAAAAGAAGCTGTTGGAGTAGAAATTGCGGTTACATTTCATCGGTTTCGCTGTAAAAGGGTGGGAACTAGTTGCTAATCTAGTATCACGTGCAAATTCATAACTACGGGGAACAAGGGATTTAAGTTCATCAGAGCAGAAGCAGTGAAAGTATTTATAGAAGAGGCACAAGGAAGTCACGTCACGCCGGTGAGAGAGTGACTGCAGGTGGTCAGCCAAGTCGATATCGATCACATTACAAATTCTTCGTTGTATTTTGTCAAGAACCACGAGGAGAATAGCAGGGGTACTCGACCAGATGTGGCGGCAGTATTCAATACACGGGCGGATGGTAGATTTATATATGTGCAGGATAGATTCAGACCGAAAAAACTTCCGGGCCCTGCACAGAGAGCCGAATTTCATAGCAGCGGATTTAGCAATGGATTCGACGTAGTCATTCCACTTGAGGTCCGCCGAGAGTGACAGGCCATGCAGGCGTAGTGTTTTTATAGTGTTTTTGGGATCATGCCTGTTCCATGCTAATGGGAGGGATCTGCGGTTGTCTGTGTTGGTTACTAGTAGCAGCTTTATTTTGGAAGAATTGAATTTTACGAGCCATTTCTTAGTCCAATCCACTATGGATTAGAGGTCATTTTCAAACTCGGCAGCGTGGTTCGCCTTGTCGCCAACACCAGATTTTTGATCGAGGCGAGAGTAAACTGTGGTGTCATCGGCGTACATGCCTACTTGGGATGTTATGGCACCGGGGAGATCATTGATGTAGATCCTTTAAATAATGTTTTGGTCGATATTTGTGTATTTTATTTTGGTGCATCTATTTCTTTACTATTTTATTTAAAATGAACGGAGCATCCCTAAAATATAGGTATCAACTAAAAGTAAGTTTTAATGCGAAAAGAAATCTGTCAAATTAATGAATAAAAATTCCACTACTTCTTTATAAATTGTTTTGCTTGCGTTTCAGATACGTTATTGAGTGATATGAAATTTCCACAATTGCAACGTAGCAGTTTGCGTTTAAAAGTTAATATTCGACCATGACATATATGCGACTGCTTTTATTGCCTAGTCGGTTAAAAGCAGATTGAATATAACTTTTATTTTTTTTAGAAAGCATGTCGCTTATTCCAATTTAGAACGCGAATCTTTTTAGTAAATACAATTCTACAGATCGACGAAAAATTGAACTGTTTAAATAAACCGGGTATCAACTAATTAATAACGTTTTAAGCGAAAGAGATATGTTGGATAATGAAATAAAAATTCCATTAATTCTTTAGAAAATGCATTTATCGCTAAAATATTAGGTCCATCTCAACATTTATTTCATAAAGTTCTGGCGCAAGGTTACATTCAGAGAGAACCGGGAAAATGTGAACATTTTATAATTGATGTTTTAATGCACATGCTTGTAACACTCATCGAATACATCTTATTTATAACTCAGTCAGCTAAATGCCATTCGTGATAAACGCTTGAGCGATTATGTTTCGATAGATACTGACTGGACAGAAGATTTTCCCGCAGTCTGTAGTCAATATTTTTGGTAGTAGACTGGTTTCCAACGGAAGGCTATAGAACACAATCTGTTCTAGTATTAAAAACATAACTGGTGAGAGAAACGACAGATTAATATCTTTCTCAAGGGTATATGTGCGTAAGTGAATATTAAGTATTCAACTATAATTCGAACTCGTCTTTCAGGATTCTCCTTCCGAGACGATAACCCTAACCCTAAACCTAACCCCTGCACAACAATGCATATCCTTCATATTGATAACTATCTCTTGGTAGACGCCAAAGAAAAACTATCACAATTCGCATACTGCATATACGATCGATGAAACTCATTTTCTATAGAGTGTCACGTTACCTGTATGCAACCGTGGACGTAAATTTTTAATTGTTAGACTTGAATATATTTTTCAGATGGCACACGTTCATTCATTTGACGATAATATAAACATTGCGTGAAACAGGAATATGAGTCGGCTGTCATATGAATATATATACATATATCTCTGTGCAGGTGTTTGAGGCTAATACATTAAAAGCTGGTGAAATATCGTGTCTAGTTTGATGTGAAAAATATGTCTTTATTTGGTATATACGTGTCCATTGCTTACATGTAGATGTCAGTGGTTGTTAATTTTAGATTTCATTATTTATATTTTCTTTCTTTCTCGGGAATTCTGAACCATTCCGTGAAATAGTGGAATTTTTACTGGAGGCAGATGATCGTCTGACTGATTAACAATTTTCTTATTTTTTCGGATGTGACAACGTTTATTCAACAAAAGAATAGTGGAGAGGAGGGAATTTATTTACAATAAAATGAAAAATGAACCCAGGCATCAGAGTCACAGAAAGAGATTTTCCTTGTGAATCGATGAAATTGCTTTTCCATTAGATACATACAAAAGTGCTGTTCGGTTTAATAAGTGAAGATAAAGTCTTTTAGGAATAAAATCTTACTTTATATACTTTTTAAACTTTTACTTTTATTATTGCCGAATGACTAGATCTTTAGACTTTCGAGTATTAATTCTGGGTTCGAATATCACTGACATCGATTAATCAAGTTAATCCTTGGTAATATTGTGTTCATGTAACGATCCAGTCGGTACCGTTGAAATGTGACAAAAAGCAACATCGTTCGTTGAGGCGTAAGTGAAATTATCTAAACAAAATTATTCGGAAGCCGCTGATCTTTGTTTTTTCAGCTCAAAAGAGAAACTTCTTTATCTTATTTTCAATCCATCGAGAAAAATTGTTTCAATAAAAAAAATAAAACATCAAGCTGCCTTGTCATTCGCTGGTATACATCGGCCTAAAACTATATACAAAAAAGTACATACTATGATTAAAAATATTTCACAGGGGAAATAACCGTAGGAGCCTCAGTGATGATTTTTTTTCAAATGGGCCTAGTGCCAAACACTACAGAAGTCCCCAGGATTTAACATATCAGAAGGTTGAAAGAATAAAAGTGTTTAATTTGTAAAATAAGTGAAATTTTATTAGCTGAACAGAATAACAAATTTGTAAGAAGTAAATGTTCAAATAGAAAAATATACGTAGTTAATTAATTTGTAAGAGTAAAATGTTCAAATAGAAAAATATACGTAGTTAATTAATTTGTAAGAGTTAAATGTTCAAATAGAAAAATATACGTAGTTAATTAATTTGTAAAAGTTAAATGTTCAAATAGAAAAATATACGTAGTTAATTAATTTGTAAGAGTTAAATGTTCAAATAGAAAAATATACGTAGTTAATTAATTTGTAAGAGTTAAATGTTCAAATAGAAAAATGTACGTAGTTAATTAATTTGTAAGAGTTAAATGTTCAAAGAGAAAATGTACGTAGTTAATTAATTTGTAAGAGTTAAATGTTCAAATAGAAAAATGTACGTAGTTAATTAATTTGTAAGAGTTAAATGTTCAAAGAGAAAAATGTACGTAGTTAAATAATTTGTAAGAGTTAAATGTTCAAATAGAAAAATATACGTAGTTAATTAATTTGTAAAAGTTAAATGTTCAAATAGAAAAATATACGTAGTTAATTAATTTGTAAGAGTTAAAATGTTCAAAGAGAAAATGTACGTAGTTAATTAATTTGTAAGAGTTAAATGTTCAAAGAGAAAAATATACGTAGTTAATTAATTTGTAAGAGTTAAATGTTCAAAGAGAAAAATATACGTAGTTAATTAATTTGTAAGAGTTAAATGTTCAAATAGAAAAATGTACGTAGTTAATTAATTTGTAAGAGTTAAATGTTCAAAGAGAAAAATGTGCGTAGTTAATTAATTTGTAAGAGTTAAATGTTCAAATAGAAAAATGTACGTAGTTAATTAATTTGTAAGAGTTAAATGTTCAAAGAGAAAAATGTACGTAGTTAATTAATTTGTAAGAGTTAAAATGTTCAAAGAGAAAATGTACGTAGTTAATTAATTTGTAAGAGTTAAATGTTCAAAGAGAAAAATATACGTAGTTAATTAATTTGTAAGAGTTAAATGTTCAAAGAGAAAAATATACGTAGTTAATTAATTTGTAAGAGTTAAATGTTCAAATAGAAAAATGTACGTAGTTAAATAATTTGTAAGAGTTAAATGTTCAAAGAGAAAAATGTGCGTAGTTAATTAATTTGTAAGAGTTAAATGTTCAAAGAGAAAAATGTACGTAGTTAATTAATTTGTAAGAGTTAAATGTTCAAAAAGAAAAATATACGTAGTTAATTAATTTGTAAGAGTTAAATGTTCAAATAGAAAAATGTACGTAGTTAAATGTTCCAGAGGAATGGTAGTAAGGAGGTAAATGAATCCAGGGCTTATAGTGATAGTAGAGGAATGTGTGTATGTAGATACCAATAAAGTCTGTGTTTATGGTCGGAGAGAGAGTGAAAAGGAAGGTGAAGCAATAAAAAATTCGTACTTTATGGAATTAACATTTAGGAGTCAATTGAAGTATCTTGATGATTGTTGTCGTCGTCATCTTCTTTGTTGACCGAGAGAATGTTGAGGATAGAGAAGAAGTAAAAGAAATTGACTGGAGTAAAAAAAGAGGATGACTGTGTGACCCGATCTGACGCCCTGATCAGACCTTAAGTTTCTTTTGTTACACTTTAGCGTGTGATTTTTCTCTTTTGCCGTTCAAGGGACATAAATAAGTTGTTTCATCAGGTCATCTCGTCGGCTCGAACGGCATACCAATTTTCTAGGTGTTAAGAATATTTAATCGGGGTCATACTTCAATTTGCTCTTTTCTATCTATCAGAATCTAAGATCTTAATTTTACCACCAGAGTTAAATAAGTAGATAGTTCCTATTTTTTTCAAACGCTTTCACATTTTAGGCAAAATATTAACTAGATACTTTTCTTTGCATTTTCCCAAATTATTATTTTCATTAATAAAATATTCTAAAGAAGTATTATAAGAACGAGCGTGGGATACATACAGACGATTTTTAAATTTTTCCGAGATAATCACTAAAAATATTTTCTGATTAGGAAAGAAAAATGTCATGCTTATAAGGTGACCAGCAATGGCTGACCCGGAAGTGTTCACAATTTGAGCAGCTGGAACATCATTATTGAGTATTCTTTGCGGCACATGTTGTTTTATTCTGCTATTCAATCTTTGTGATGTTCCTTCCTATGTAGTCGTTGGTACAACTACAATCGAATCTATGAATAATAGACGAAATATGGTGGGGAGGAAGAACATACTTTTTCATAGAGGGGAAAGCAGAACAAGTGCCAGGATGGAGTCTTAACTTGAGCAGAAAAATAACATGAAGTAACTGCTCTAATAATTTGCTTAATTAGATGTTCCGAATGTCACAAAAGAGCTGAGATCACCCAAAGAAAGGTTTTTCAAAATATTTGTATATATCACATAAACCTAAGCAGATAACTTATTTTATAACACATAAATATACATATTGATAATTAGCACTCATGAAATTAATGAAAAAATGTTAAAGTGCATTTTCAGGCTTCCCTTCGCTTAAATATTTCCTATCAGTTTTCCAATATAGTTGCGTTCAAATATTTCAACATTTGTATAAGTTAGAAGGTTATACTTTTGTGACCATCCCCCACAGATGCACACACACACACACAACCAGTTCTTTATGCTGACACCAGTCTCGCGGCCGATCAATAGTCGATCATTTCTTTCCAAACCGGTCACTGCCCACGTTGTGCTTGATTGATCACAAAGCCGGGCTGGGTTGAAAGTCGCCGAAAGTCCACTGCATTGATGATCTAGTCAGAATTGGGAGACACCGTATTATTTCCAATGTTCAAACAAATTGTTGACATTACGATACATTTCAGAGCAGATATGGTTATTACGATGAATCGAAAACTGTGTTATAGGCTTAATTTGATTTCGATCGTCATTCGTGAACAAGGGGTCTAAGACGCGCCAGATCAATTGGTGGCTTCCTCTATGTAGATAGGGATCAGAGGTTTGAATGACACCCATCTACGTAACAAATATGTATTGTAAATAATCATATATATAAATATTACGGAAATTAACGAAGGATTAACGAAACTGGTTATAAACAATCGACAATTTGAAATTCTTTAAACATTATTTTTGATTCATACTCGTATTTAAGTATATATTCTGTTTATAATAAAATAGTAATATATATTTATTTTTACCGGCCTGATTATTTACGATAAATTTTTGTTACGAAAGTATGTGTCATTACGATACATTTCAGAGCACATATGTTTATTACTATGAATCAAAAATTGTGTTATATAGGCTTGATTTAACCAAACTTTACTTAACTTTAACGTTTAGACAGATGCCAATTCGTGGTCGAGAGTTCTAAGACGCGCCAATTCAGTAGGTGACTTCCCCTATGTTTGAATCCTGCCGAATGACGCATATTTTCATAACAAAAATTTATCGTAAATAATCAGGTAGGTAGAAATAAATATATAATACTGTTTGTTTATAAACAGAATATCTACTTAAATACGAGTAACGATCCAAAATAATGTTCAAACAAATCATTTCATATATATATATATATATATATATATACACTCGCGCACACACATATATATATATATATATATATATATATATATATATAGGGAAATAAAAGATTCAGATTGAAAATCGATCAAATAAATCCGAATAAACAGACAGCTGAAATAGGATAGAAAACAATAACTGAAACGAAATTTTAATAACAAAATGGAAGACATTAGATTGAATGAAAATTAAGAAATTCTAGCAGAAATAAATCCAGGGATTTTTCTTTTTTAAGAAGCTAATAAGAGCATCTTTGTCAGAATCAGAATGAATGTATTTTGCTTGAGTTATTATTAAATTCTACTGTCGTTATATCAATAACTGCGATTCATTAAAAGATATTTAAAAATGATAAAGATCACATCATTATAAGAGCGGGGAAGAATAAAGCTAATGCTGTCATCAATAATGACGCCACTGCAATTATTGATTAAAATCAAGAATATAACTACATGTAATTTTTATTCTGCGTGAAGAATTCCATTTTTAATTGCTTCTATTATTCGAATTGACTCCCATTGTTAATAAGGGCTAAGTTTACAAGGTATCTCTCTACGAATAGAATGTATTTTATTACAGGGTAAAATAGTAGTTGTCTTTCTTGCGAAAATTAAACTTTTTTCTCTTTACAAATGACTAGTACGTTCACAAACTCCTTAATTCCTTTGAAAAGATTGCAATGACTTAACTCTTGAAGATATATTGTGGTTTAATTCTTTAGCTAGAATAATAGGATAAGAATTAATTTATATATGCGCAGGGTAAATGAGAACAGTTCAATCCATATAGCAATAGATACTGTATTGACTCCCGTACGAAATTCAAGTTGGTTATTTCTTTCTTATGCGATAGAAAATCCAGATAATTCCCTGTTGAGATTGTGATTATCTCAGTGGTTGAACGCATGTTTCAGGTTTGATTTTCTTGCCTTTCGATACATTTTTTACTGTAGCACACTTACATCGCTTAAATATTATGTAATATCCCTCATCCTGCACGGCCGTTACTACTGAACAATTTCCTAAGAGATTGAATAGACCGAGACTTGATTCAGAATGAGAATATTTTGCACAGGACCCAAAAGCTAAGAGAATGATCTAAAGAGATTTAGAATTACAAATAAACTAATATTAAAGAAAAGAACAGTAAATGATACTTCGACACATGATGAGCAAAAAATGGTTAAAATAACTAAATAGTTAGGAAAGGTATTGAAAGAAATGAGAGAAGATGAAAGAAAAAAGAATTCATGATCAGTTTTTGGTCTGTCAAAGATCTCGCTATGCGTTCTTCGAACCCTCCATTCCATGTCAGCTACTGTCAGCTGCTCCTCCACTGATTTGAGTTGTTTGTTCAGGGTTTCTCTACAGTTGGATCGGTTCAGTGCCATGCTTCTGTGATTGATGCCCACAGCCTTCATGTCGCGTTTAACTATGTCCAGATACAGCAGCTGCGGTCGCCCAGCGGTTCTTTTTCCAGAAACCAGGTCTTCATACGGGAGGTCTTTAGAGATGTAGTGGACATTCCCAGCCCGCAAAGACTGCGCTGTTTAAGAGATTCGAACATGGTGAGCAGACCCGCGCGAGGCATGACATTACTGCTGGGCACCTTATCTTGCTATGATATTCCCAATGTGCAGAGGATACTTCTCACTTGGAAGTTTACATATGCCTCTCTTGCCTGACGTATGTGCTCCATGTCTCGCTGCTGTATATGACACAGGTTTTCTATACTACCACCTCTTTGTCATAATTCTCCGCTTGGAGTTGGTCCAAACTCTTGATATATGGAGCTCAAGAGCTGTGGCTACCCTCCGAATTCTCTGCTCGAGCGCTAAGTCGAAAGAGAATCTGCCTGTGATAATGAAAGTAAACTGATGGAGTGTAACCAGATCATAGACATTGACGGTGATGATCGGTAGTGCGGCAGTACATAGACCCAGGACGTTTGTCCTTTTTAAGCAAATGATCGATGCAGCTATGGAATTGGCTGGTTTCCTTTAGAGTTCTTGCTGTTGCCTGGCGCAAATGTTACTTTCCACTTTGCAAGAGTTTTCTTATCTTCATGAACCCAAAGAAGAAGACAGACTGTGGTATAACAACATCTTACTGGCTAGGGACTACCCAGATTAGGGCGGGCTTTAGCTGTCCAGTGTGATTACAGAATCTCTCCCATCAGCGAGAATGACTCCTGGAGCTGTGTTCGAGTGGTAGCTTAGAATTGGTAACTGTTGTGTGAACATCAAGGGCAAAGCTGGTGTATCCTCTCCAGGTGTAACGTTTTGGTGCAGTATGGCTGGATGCAAGTCTTGGCTATATGATATGGAATACAGGTCGTGGCCGATGTATTGCATCCCCCACTCTCCACTCGACAGATTAGACCAAAGTAGCTGCTTGAGGTAGTTGAATACAGCTGCCAACTTCCTCAGAGAATCCGACTTCAGATTTCACCTCTAGATTTAGTGCTGAAGCATTTTCTAAGATTGGATATGGCTGTAGGGCAGCAGAGGTTGGAAGTAATGGTTTTCTTCTACCTTCTACGGCCGATGAGCTGCACATCACCGAAAAATAACAAATGAAATGCAGTAATATTCAATATATACACTCTTAATACAACTTTAACCATACATTTTTAACAACTTTTGAAATAAATTATTTAAGACGCGTCCATGTTTCATTCATTCATCTTTATTTTAATCATAATTCTGATAAAGCAGTTGCGTAGAACTGAGAGATTAGATATTTCTGAATGAGTTAGCCGCCATAAATGACAACCATTTAAAAGGTTCCATCTTACTTGATTATTTAAGAACATGACACGTGTTAAATCATAGCATTATTAACATAATTTTAATCAAACCATATTGTAAGTGATTTAATCTGAAACGCTTACAAGTAAAGAAGCATAAATCTGTTTGATTAATAATAAAACCGCCATGTTTAATTTGGGTTGGGCGCGAGTTTACGCTATTATATATTCACCTGATTTAATGATGATTATTCAGTTCGCCATTTTGACAGAATTATTATTCTTCACAATATTAGTGAAATTAAATTCATAAACAAAAACATCACCAAACAATAAATGGCATACATACAAAATTAACGAAAAAAAAATGAATATTCTAAACCCAAAGCAAAATTTAATATAAAATATTTTGTATTTTTCTGGTATCAGATATTGTTTACGTCTGGAAAAAGAAGCCTGAGTTATTGAGAATGTTGTTAAAATTTCAGAATATTTTTTAAAACTGCTGTCATTATCGATTGTCATTAAAATCACATCGCCTGGTTACACACGTGATGTCATTATATTTTTTATCAGGTAATTCCTCGGTAATCTTCCATATTAGTGCCAAATTCGCCGAAATTAATTATCAGGAGGAGTGAGACTTTTAATTTTTCAATGTTGTTGCAAAATTATTTTCAATGTTAGTTTAACAAATTATTAAATTGCAAGATTTAGTATTAATCTGTGAGTGATTTATTTGGGCAAGTGAAAAAAATCAGGAGAAAATACAAATTTTGTCCAACAGAAATGAAAAGAAAATAAGAGAATTCCTGATATTATATATTGGAAAGAACATTTTAATAATTCCTACTATGATTATACTAGATACAGAATGCACTATTGTAAGTATTTATTTGAGATTTTCCTTGAAATAAGCAATATGATTTCATGTTTAATATCGAAGGGTTTTCATTTATGTTTTATAGACCACTTTTATAGATTTTAACAAATATCTATTGATATAGACAGTGTATTCTAAAAACGTTTCACTATAAGCAGGTCTTATAATGTTAAGGATACGACTGCACACAGATAAAAGATGAACTGAATTATTATAGAAAAAGAAGAAGAGCCGAAAGACAAGTGCGTATTCTCTGAGCTGAATTATTCAATAATTACATAAGAGCACAAGAATATCCACCGAAATTTAGTATTTGTCAAATATAATTAGTACTGATCACTTAGAACATCAAGGAGAGACAGTTGAAATTTCTAAGGGATATAATGACAATATCATTTGGTAAAGTTGATACTAACAGAAAAGCTTCGAAGGCAAGATTGATACAGAATAACAATTCATAGTCTACCATTTGAGAATGTGTAAATAGATAGATGAGCAAATTCAAGGAGAGATAAACATAAATTATTAAGGGATACAGTACACAGGAAATTATGGAGAGCCATGTCCACCAATGTGCTGAAGGGACAAGCGTATAAAAATACAGATTAAACAACATCTAATCTAAAATTATTTATAAATGAAACTTTGTATGCGTATGTGTATCTGCGTGTGTGTGTGTCCGTTACCTATAGACTCCTAAACGGCTGAACCAATTTTCTTTAATATTTACACAGTTCTACTATAAGCGTCTGCAAGTGTTATTAGCTAGGTTCTGTGTCAAAGGTACTCCCGATAAATATCGAAAATCGATAATCGAAAAAATCGGGTTATAGAAGGAGTGGTCCTATTTTAATCAAATTTGATACACTCATAGACAAAAACATAAGAAATCATATTCAGAAGTGTCAAGGTTGCAGTTCTTACAATAGTGCAGAAAATTGATTATACACACGCACACACACACACACACACACACACACATATATATATATATATATATATATATATATCTTTATAAAATGTAAGATATTTGTGTGTGTGTCTGTTTATCTGCCTGTATGTCTGTATTTCTTTTAAACATTTTATTTTAGTTTTTGCTTCCGGTTTGGCTCTAAGTAGGAAAATTGTAGTTCTTAGTCTCAGCCATGATACCATTTACTCAGAGGACTTATTTAGCCTTCAAAATTCAGTTTACGACGAAAAAATGTATTTGATATCGATATCAGAAAATCAAAATTTGACTTACATTCATTCATTTTTCTTTCAGTCTACAGTTTCCCTTTAACTGGAAACAACTATTGCTTTTTAGTCTTTCGTGCCAAAGTCCAAAGAGTCTGAGCTCCAGGACCATGGATTAGTTTTAAAGCTTTCATTACACCCGAGCAACGCCAGGCTGTACTGCTAGTAGGGTATAATGAAGAAACCGTGTTAATAGGAGGTCCCGATAGAATTTTCTACGTAATATATTAAGAAGATAGCCAACAACTAGAAAAAATACTGATTGTATTGTTGACAGAAAGTGAAAGAACACAAAATATCAGATATCAAGTATTTGTAAATACAGAAAATTGATGTAAAAGGAACAAAAAGAGTGTTTCATACGCAGCTTAGATGTAGCACAAGATCGAAAGCTACTGCCACCCAGGGAAGATCGAACTCACTACTCAAATGTAATATTTCTAGCGAGACAATCTTTCTAACCATAACACGACTTCGATGTGCCTATGAGAAATGAACAAATAGCAAACGGAATATGACACCGAAATTCGATGGCAGATTAGAATATCTAATAGCAAAAGATGCAGTAAAATAGTTAAACAATGTCATAAGAAGCCAAAAAAATGGTATAAATACTCTTATATACACTATTTACATTCATACTATTTTCCTTATCTTTGTTGTTATCATATTTACGCTGTGGTACCCTCTAAACTTCTTACGGTCCAAAGCGTTAGTTTGTGTATTTAGTGACATAATGACTATGAATTCAAATTCTAAGTCGGGAATTTAGTATTCTGTTCTCATTGGGAACGGCGAATAATAATTGAACAATAATGAATAAAATAAGAACTCAATGATATCCTACTGATCACGAATAGCCTATCCCGTGTATTAAATAAAGATTCCCATCAGAATTCTCTGTAAGTTACTCAGATCTACATACACCTGAGGAAGGTCGGTAAGCACAACACTCTAGACGTTGTCACAACAATAACGTAGATGAAAACAATAATTCTGAAATTTTATAAAACGGGAAGATGGTACTGCGGCACCAATCCGAGTTTAATTAAAAGTAATTGCAAACAAAATGTGCAACGAGTCGTAATTTGTTGAAGGAGTTGAAGGAAACGGAATAAATTTGAACAAGACTATATTTCATATTTCTGTTTGTATATAACTCTTTTTTTTTTTAATCATCTCACCCCAAGCAAGGCATTCCAACTGCCATTATTGCGCATGGGGCTACATAGGGGAAGGTAAAGAGAAGGAGTGGTTAGACATAGGAAATGTCAGGAGAAAGGTGACAGACGAGTAAGGATAGCGAGGATGAGGGTTGGGCAGATGGGAAGAGTGTTTGATAGAATGGGAGCAGGGTAGTGTGTTAGGAGGTGTCTATTGACCTTACATTTAAACTCCTGGAGATTGTAGTCGTCGGAGACGCAATCGTGTGGAAGAGAATTCCACGGTCAGGAAGTGCGAGGAAAGAAACTGTTGGAGTAGAAGTTACGGCTGCATTTTATCGGTTTCACTGTAAAAGGGTGGGACCTAGTTGTTAATCTAGTATCTCGTTCAAATTCGTATTTAGGGGGCACCAGTGATCTAAGTTCATCAATGTGAGGAGGTGAACATAAACTACACTCCGATACTAGCCTGAGGACCAAGGATTGTAGAAAGCTTAAATTTCGCAGCACTGACTGCTCATTTAATGAATCCCCATTGATTTCTTTACGAATATGATTAATGTTACAATGAGGGATGAGACGAATATTACTACGGCTTAATCACTGTCCGATTGCCCAAGTCTGTGGTAAAAAGTAACTTCTGTCGTACTAGCTGTTTGGTCAACAATTACTAAAATTCTTTATGAACTGTTATTAAAATTGCACTTATTTCCATGCGTTTTCTTTCTACTCTCGTGTATTTCCCAGTTTTTGCTCGAAGATTTTAACTGAATATTTTTAAACACTCACTCCTCAACTTACATATTTATATTCCTTGCTCCTATGTATTTCAAAGCATTCTTCGTTGTCGACGTTGTTGTCCGGCTTCGTATTAATGCAGTGCTTCGGTTTCTTCCAACGCCAACTCCTAAAATCACATCCTGTCAGTGTCAGAGCAACTACCAACGGCTGCATTTTATCGGTTTTACTGTAAAAGGGTGGGATCTAGTTGCTAATCTAGTATCTCATTCAAATTCGTATTTAGGGGGCACTAGTGATCTAAGTTCATTGGAGCAGAAGCCGTGGAAGTATTTATAGAAGAGACACAGGGAAGCCACGTCGCGCCGGTGGGAGAGAGACTGCAGGCGGTCTGCCAAGTCGGTATCTATCACATTACAGACCCTCCTCTGAACTCTCTAGAAAACGAGAAAATTCACTTCTATGCATATAAAATACGAACCTATTAAAATTAGAAATTTATAATGTGATACACGCAGGGTGTGTATTGAGATTTATTTAATACGAAGAAATATATTCCTATCTCCTGAAGGACGTATTGGTCAATTCTACTGCAACAATTAAGAGAGTAAAGATCAGAAAAACAGATTAGCATCGTCACCTAACGGTGTTTTGATAAAGTCAAGTGACTGTAACATACATAACCTCTTCTAAATATACTGAAATTTACTTTTTGTTAGTATGGCCATAATGTACGAGTTGTTTTATCCTTCGTATGTTGAAAAATACGATTTGAATCCTAAAGTTGAAATATGAGTAATTTGCAGGTCGACGAAATGCACTTGTGTGATTTACTGCTTTATGAAGTTGTATTGGAAATTTCTTCTGTGTTAGAATATAACACGTTCTGAGGAATCTCGATAGTATGATTTTTCATTTTTTGTTTAGAAGTTTACGTTTTTTATTTATATGAACATTATTTTGTGAAAAAGCATAATTGCTAGAACAAATTTTGAGTTATAAACTTGCTGACTTGATGTTGGTGAATTTGATTCCGCGTGTCGAAGCGTGTTTTATAAGAACATTGGACGACAGCTGGTATGATTATCGACTTTTCCGAAGTGTTTCTGCCTCTTGTATCGTTAAACATATCCTTTCACATCCCATAATTTTAAACTTGACCGATTCGACGGTTTTTTATTATTTCATATCTAACGATGTATGTTAGGCTTAAAAATCTGTGTAATGCTTAATATTTTTGCTATGTGCTGGAAAGAGTTGAATGCATTATACTTCTGGGTGTGAATGATACTTTAGTGTTACTAACATTTTCTTTACTAATCCACATTTTTTACTTCGTTTATTTTGATTTTTATACACTGAAGGAAATAAACTGCGATTCATGTGCCTGTAAAACTACTAACTTTTTAGTTGTTGCCTCAAACTTGTTGTTGAAGCGTTGCGTTTTGATATCTTCAACATTAGAGCGACTTGTTCCATGTGGAAAGCTTTGCATTCATTTTAGACTGTTTTTAATCTAGTTCTTTACAAACACAATTTAACTTACTGAAATGTTGAGTTTTCAGTATAGGTGGTTAATTTTATAGAAAACAAAACAAGATCTACATTTAAAATTCAAATGTTAAGCACGGACTCATTGAATTTGTTAGAAAATAAAAAAGACTCGAATTAGAAACTTTGCTTTGCACACACGCAAAAGCGAATAAAAAAAAACACAGTAAATATCACACCTCGATGCAAAATGTTTTTTCAGCCAATAGAAAACTAGGAAACACCTAAAATCAAAATACAAATAATCTTCGATCATCAGAAACAAATTCTTTCACGGAGCTTTTCGCGAGCCGACTCGAAGATTGTTCATCGTATAATGGAAATGCCACAATCACATCCGGGAAGTGAATTCTTAAATGATCTTTTCTAGTCCCACAAACGAAATAACAGCCGAACAAGTTCATCCTCCCCAGAGAAAATTTGACGAGCGTAATTATCACATCCCTTGACAAACATCAAGTGGTCATTATTATTAACTCTCTCTTTCTCTCCTATCTCCTTCCTCTTCATTATTCACACGTCTACTTATTTATACTTGATAAACAAAGGGAACCCTTTTAGACTGAGCGATTACTTCAAAGATATTCCTACCCGAACGATAACGCTGATACATACATATAAGTTACTACTTGGGACAGATGGAAGTAACAAGTATAAAGACTATCAAGTTTCTGTAAATGTGTAGACAAATTTTACTAAGAATTACAAAAAATTAAGAGTTACTGGAGAGCTAAGATAAACAATGACATCAACCGATTCTATCCTTGATAACGTAGATTTCATACAACGGTTGCACAAAGAACAAAACTGGGAATCATGTTAATTAAAAAAATTAAATTATCTAGCACTTATTAGGAATGTGAACGGACGTTATTTTATAAGCAGGAAGATTTGATAAGTACTTTTATGAATGAACTTAAAAACTGTTTACCTTATTAAAAATATTGATAGGATCTCTTAGAATAGTAATTAAAATGTACAAAATTAATATTATTAACTGTATATTTTTGATTTTCTTTTGTTGAACTAAACGAACTTTATGGTCTTACAATATCGCTTTAAAAGTCGTGCGTCTCTACCCATTAAGATAATTAATTAACCTTTGTAACGGAAAATATATCAAAGAGGAAATTAGATCCGATGTGCCCAGGGTAATTTCTAGCCTAGATATAGGAATTAAGGAAAGACATACGTGTTTCAAAAATCGCATAAGAACAAGAGCTATATTCTTGATGTTGCATTCAATAAGACTATTTAGCTGTTAATGCGTACTTAGTTTTATGCAAATTTCTAGGCTATTTATCTTAATTTTTGAATAGCATACAGTTGATTAAATGCCAAATTTCTTCAAAGTAATCTAGATAAAATTCTTTTGAAAATCAATGCTTTGTTGTTAAATCTGAAAATCGAGAGACTGAATATTCATTTTAAAACCATGTGTATATTTGTTTATAATCGTATCGCCCCAAGCAAGGCATTATACTGCCACTGTTGTGTGGGGAGTTACATAGGAAGAAAGTTATGAGAAGGAGTGACAAAATAGAGGAGATATCAGTAAGCGGGTAGGAGAGGGATGAGAAAACTGCAAAAATGAGCTGAAAGCATAGGAGAGAGGATGAAATTTAGTGAGATAGGAGATGACTATTGGCTTTATATTTAAATTTTTTGAGATTGTAGCTGTCGGGGAAGCAAGTCAATTGAAGGTAATTCCACAGGCAGGAAGTGCTAGAAAAGAAACTAATGGAGAAGAATTTGCGTTTACATCTTATTGGTTCTACAGTAAAATGGTAGGACCTGGTTGTAATCTTGTTGCTCAAGTAAATTTGTATATAGTTGGTACCAATGAGCTATTTCTGCTAAAAACATTTGAATAAACAAAATATGATTTTAAATCGCCAATGTGTGTGAGATATTATTCATCTACTGGACCAAATTATAAAGCCGAAACATAAAATACGTACAGGGGTCTGCAGTTTTTTTCGATTATATGCAGTATAGATCTTTGTTTCAATTTTACTTGTTACAAACATTTGCTGTATAACTAGTAATTGATTATTTAGTGTGTTTTATTTGCCTGTATTTTTTAATAAGTTTTGTCTATGATATCATGGCGTACTGCTGTTTTAATCTCATCTTAAATTCTGGAGAATGTTTTCTTGTCTAAATAATTTTGACATTACTAAAATATGATATATATATATATATATATATATATATATATATAGTATAAATTATGTTTTAGAACATGTATTCACTTACACGCAAATACCCTTGGGAAAGGTATTAATCTGTCTATTCCTTCCAGTTATGGATTAAACAACAGGACAGATTGGGTTCTATAGCCTTGGTCGGCAACCAGTCTACCGTAGAAAGCAATGGCAACCTACTGCGGGATAATCTTCTGCCCAGTCAGTCATGTCTCTTTCGAGACATGATCGCCAAAGCGTGTATCACGTATGGCACTTAACTGACTGACTGACATAATTTATTCTATATATGTCCTGTTCTCTACAATCATATGGCTGTTTCAGGGTTTGGATTCAAACACTTCATCAGGAGAAATAAAGATTTGGAATCATTCTCTGTTTATATTTGTTACGTTGTTGTGGGGTTGGTTGGGGTTATTGTTAATTAAGTGAATGTGTCTCTCGTTTTGACCGTTAGACTTTTGAAGAATCTGGTGTGTAAGTGTGAAATTGTTGATTAATGGTATTATCTGTTCGAATGTACCTTTTATTGGTCGGGTATATCTTTTGGTTAGAATTTCTAAGAGGGCGGCGTGTTGATTGGTCATTTTAATGGTTGGCTATCATTTAATTGATTGATGTCTGCTGTTAGTGGATCTAATTCATGGTATTTACATTGATCCTCTGTCTAGGTTTTCACTTTGGTGTTTCTTAGATAGACGTGATAGATAGACCTGACATTCACAGCTCTATACATCATATATCGAGCACTGTTTTAAATTAATGTTTTGGACGGAAAAAATTCTTTTTTCTCTTCTCATTCTATACTCACTCGGATATATATATATATATATATATATATATATATATATATCCTGGATCAGATATGTTCCCTAACGCTATGAAGATTAACTTGTTTTATAAATTAATTATCAACAATTTAACATCATTTTTAATGACTTGTCTCACAGCAAGGATGAATACAGGATTTCAAAATATACCTGTTTCTTTAATGTACATAATATACATTTTTTAGTAAATATGAAAAAAATAGCAAAATTAAAAAACATAATGAAGGAAAAAATTCCCGGATTGTACACGTTGATTGCAACTTATACTTTGAGTTCTTTGCGTTAGACGACAAACTACATCCGTTATTAAGGCCCCTAATCGCGAGATTTTGAGATAAGGGTATTTATACAATTCCCTTTAACTGCTGTTGTTCATGGGTCCACCCTGACATGGGGTGTTAGCCTCTCTTATAATCACGGCTACGGGCAAATATTAACCTCGAAATTGGAATCAATATACTATGAAAGCATAGAGTATATTTTTGTATTAACAATACTATCAATACATTTTAAAACAAAATGACAGCAATACAGTTTTAAAATGAAAAATGTATTAACAGCAATTTTTGAAATAGAAAAAAATATTACCAGCAATACATTTGACTCTCGACAAAAATCATTTTTTATAAAAATACGTCAAGAAAACCTGACCAACATACACAAAGAATAGACACTCTATTTTTTAAAATTTAGTGTAAATTATATTGTCGGCATTAAATAACACATTGAAATTGATATTTCGTAAAAAAAAAAAACGTAATGCTTCGAGATGTTGTCAGGATAGAAAAAATTTTTAGTAATCTGCGCAGGTTTTACTGTTGAACTTTCAGAAATTGTTCATATTCTTTCTTTGCGAATTCTCCCATTCCCGGTTCCGGGTGCACTGTCTGGTTTACAGCTATAATAGATTTAATCACCTGTTTGCGTATCACGGCCGAATTTAAGTAATGGCAAACCTGGTCAGTAGCTAGATGAATGACCGCTTGGGAAACTTCAGTTGATATATGCTTGGATGGGCGGGTTATATAATATATAACATGCCGCAATTGGAAATTATTGCTTTCTTTTCCAAATATAGCCATATTCGTTATATTTTCTCACGTGCAAATACGCTTGAGAAAGATGAGAATCCCACTTTTCCTTCAATAGCTATGGATTAATTTGTAAAATCATTTTTTTTTATCATTTCACCCCGAGCAAGGCAGAAATGCCACTGATGAGCGGGGGGCTACATAACTGTAAAAAGATTAATTAGAAAAGAGTGAGGAATACAAACTAGTTAGAAAGGAGCACTAGAAAGCTGAGAATGCAGGTGCGATGATAGATACATATGTGGAGAGAAAGGGAAGTTTATACGGGGGTGGGGAGAGAGCTAGAGTCCAGTGGTTAGTAGATGAGTATTGACATTGCATTGAAATTTCTAGAGGTTGTAGCCGTCAGGAAAGCAAGAATATGGGTGCGAGCTCCACAGGGCGAGAGAAGCAGCTGAAGGAGTAGAATTGTCGTCTGCATTTGACTAACCTGACTGTGAATGGGTGGGACCCAGTTGCCAGTCTAGTTCCGCGAGTAAACACCTGTTGAGGAGGCACCAGTGACTTAAGTTCGTCCGAGCAGAAGCCATGAAAGTATTTATAGAACAGACAAAGGGAGGCCACATTTCGACGGTGGGGAAGTGGCTGCAGTCGAGCCGCCAGATCAGTACCTATCACATTACAGACTCTCCTTTGGAGCCTGTCAAGAACACTGAGGAGAACTGCAGGGGGGCCTGACCATAAATGGCAGCATGATACTCTCGCCAACATGTTTCACGACGGAAACCATTTTTTTAATCATTTCACCACAAGCAAGGCATTCCACCGCCACTATTGAGCTTGGGGCTACATAGGGGAAGGTAAATAGAAAGAGTGATTAGATATAGGAAATGTCAGAAGTTGGGTTGATAGATAGTTGGGAGGATGGGATGAGTGTTTGAAAGAATGAAAGCGAGTTAGTGTGTTAGGAGGTGTCTATTGATCTTACATTTAAACTCCTGGAGATTGTAGCCGTCGGGGAAGCAGTCATGTGGAAGGGAATTCCATAGTCGGGAAGTGCGAGAAAATAAACTGTTGGAGTAGAAGTTGCGGTTGCAATTTATTCGTTTCATTGTAAAAGTGTGGGATCTAGTTGCTAGTCTAGTATCTCGTGCAAATTCGAACCTAGGGGGCACCAGTGATCTAAGTTCATCGGAGCAGAAGCCGTGAAAGTATTTATAGAAGAGACACAGGGAAGCCACATCGCGCCGGTGAAAGAGAGAGATTGCAGGCTGTCTGCTAAATCGGTATCGATCACGTTACAGACCCTCCGCTGTACCTTGTCGAGAAGCCCGAGGAGAATAGCAGGGGCACCCGACCAGATATGGCAACAGTATTCAATGCACGCGCGGATGGTAGATTTATTAGTTTTATTAATTTCTGTTAATATAATCAACATGTCTACGGTCTAAGTGTTTTAGCTTCATCTCATCTGCATAAATAACATAGTTCTATTTTCGTCATTTTTATCGACCTTGTCCTCTTGTAATTTCATTTCAGTTTGGAAGTGTTATTTCTAAGGAAGTAGATTTTTTTTTTGTTCAGTAACTTTTCTGTTCGATGCAAGAGTCTAATATTTTTTGAGAACCCATTTCCAAGGCGTTCTAAGTAATTCATTATTGTCAGGGTTGGTTTTTTTTTTGTTAGTACTTGCATCAAACCCTACTTTTTATATGCACAGTCCTTGATATATTTTGCCCACTAGTTTTTCATGTAACGGTTAGTTTGTTTGGACTTTTTCATCGTATCTTAAATATCAGTTCTTGGAATAGCTTTTGTATCGTTGTTTTTTCTTCTGTTGGTTTATGTGTATTAACATTTTATTTTCTCATGTATAAACTGATTACTTTCGTTATACACATACTGTTTTCACAAAAGACAATTCAGTTCTTTAAGTGTAATAACGTATGTAATCTTTGAAAATATAAATATGAGTCTCAACTTCAGTATTCTTACGCTATAAAAAAAAACAGATTTCACAGGAGGGGAATTGTACTTAATGGATTGTTAGAAATAATTATATTATTGTATGTAAATAAAATTACCTTTTTTTATATAATCATATCTCCCTAAGCAAGGCAATTTATTGCCACTGTTTTGCAGGCGGCTACATAGGCGGAAAGTTATGAGAAAGAGTGAGAGATTATAGGGGTTGTCAGTAAGTGGGTAAGAGAATGATGAGAATACTGATGAGAGTGGAGTGAACGGAGAGGGGATCATGATAGAGAGTGTGCAAGTTAGTGAGATAGGAGATGACTATTGACTTTATATTTAAATTCTTGGAGATTGTAGCTGTCAGGAAAGCAAGTAAATGGAAGGGTATTTCACAGGCGGGAATTTCGAGAAAAGAAGCTGCTGGAGTAGAATTTGCGTTTAGAATTTTTTGGTTTCACAGTAAAAGGGTGGGACTTATTTGCTAATCATGTGGCTCGAGTAAATTTATATATAGAAGACACCAGTGAGCTAAGTTCATCGGAGCAGAAGCCGAGAAATATACGTAGAAGAGACACAAGGAAGCCACATTGCACCGGTGAGAAAGTGACTGCATCTGAGCTCCCAAGTTTGGATTTATTATATTGCAGATTCTCCGTTGGATTTTGTCAAGGACACCTAGGTGGATCGAAGGAGCACTCGAACAGATATGGCAGCAGTATTCAATGCACGGGCGGATGGTAGATTTACATAGGTTGCAGGATTGTTTCAGGCGGAAAAAAACTTCCTGGCCACAGACACAGAGAATTAACTTTCTTAGCAGCGGATTTAGCTGAGGTTTCTTTATTCATTCCACTTGAGGTCTGTTGTGAAAGTTAAGCGGAGGTGACGCAGTGTTTTGCTTTCAGGGAGTCGTAGCCTGATCCGTGCTCATGCGGGTTGAGGAGCGATTGTCTGTGAATTATACTCCTTCTGAGTAAAAATATTTTTATAGAATCCCCCACAAATGTAAATATATCATGTCTTTTGTTGTTTTATTACATTTCGATAGCACTGATTACTATGGGGAGACCCTAAAAATATTGTGTTTCGCAGAAACCCGACTATATTAGAGCTCCTAAAATGAGAAATTGAAAATGTATGTTTTGAAATCGTTATTTTATTACATTATGATAACACTGTTTACTATGGTTGGGGACCCTAAAAATGTTGTCTCGCAGAAACCCGGCTATATTAAAGCTCCTAAAATGAGAAATTGAAAATGTATGTTTTGAAATCGTTATTTTATTACCTTTTTTTTTACACTGTTTACTATGGTTGGGGACCCTAAAAATGTTGTCTCGCAGAAACCCGGCTATATTAGAGCTCCTAAAATGAGAAATTGAAAATGTATGTTTTGAAATCTCACTTAACACGAGCTAACGTTGCCGAAGCAGTAATTGGCTATACGAATAAAAACACAAAATTTTATTAATCTCGTGACATCTAAATGAATTTAGCATTACAGTCTATACAAGTATTATCTTTCCTGAAGTAGTTATACATATTTTTGGCGGACTTTGCATTTAGCATTGATGTTTTAAAATATATATTCTGTGAAAAACACTTGAGAAAATTAAGAAATAATCCTTTATACACGAGGGGTGTTATAATTAAGTTCACCGTGAAATGAGCTCCAGTTTTTTGGGGTTTTTTTTTGCAGCCACTTATTTTACGTACCTGTAAATGTACTTTATATTTTCGGTAATAATTCTCAACTACAACCCTATAAATTTTTACGCTACCTGAACACGTTTTGTGCACAGAATTGTATGCATCTCAAAACGTACATTCTCTGATAAAATATTTGCCATTCTCGTTAAATTTGCAAAGACCAGCCCGATTCGTTCGTGTCCGGTCCTGTTTCTAACTCTATATTATTTATCTGCCCTACTCTCTGTCTCACTGCGGAGACAGCTGTTGTAAATCAGATGCTTGGACAAAGAGATCCGACCGGTCGATTTTGCACAAATCCTCTCTTCTAATTTTAAGGTTGTGAAACAAATCTCTTTTCTAACCAGTCCCATAAATCTTTGGCCACGAGAATAGTCGTCTCCACCACTAACACCTCTCCCTTATCGGCAATAATTTTCTGTTCTTCCTGTTACTTCTCTTGAAAATCTTAACCATGGCGCCTGCATTTCATGGAAGCTTTTCCCCTTGCTAATTTCACTGTGGACATATCTCAAACTCCCAGGTTAACGTCATCGTTTTGTTATCGGCCCACATATCACCCTTCCTTCGTTCACCTTTCCTATACACATTCAAGTACTAAGACGAAGACGCATTCCTTTGCTGCAGCTATTGACACGGACGCTGTTGCTCCGGCCGCTTTTTGACGCCTACTGCATTTTTCATCTTCGGTGTCCTTCCACTTGAACAATAGCTTCATTATTGCCCTGTCTTCATCAGCACTAAACCCCAAATCTAGCCGTGGTATTTCTCACTAGGTCTACGGGCAAGGTGGTGCGGTGAGCAATAGATTCCCTAGAACGTTTCTTACTTTGAACCACTGGCTGGCAGCAGGAAGGAGTTAGGTTCGGCAGTAATTGGACGTTTGTTATCTTAAGGAGAGAAACACAGAATCAAACAGTCTCATGTCATCGCGACATTGACGTAGGACAGTTGCTCGTTTACAGATTGAAATTGAATAAAAGAAAGAAGGCAAATTAAAGAATGCCTGGTGTTAGAAAAAAGGAAATATAATATCGAAGACTAAAGAAGGAGAGAAATAATGAAGAAGAGGAAACTAAAGTGATGGATGAAGATGATTAGAGAAGGAAGGTAAGAAGGAATAAAGAAGGAACAAGCAAAGGAGTAGCAAAAAAAGGATTTTGGAATGGTAAGAAGAAACATTTGAAAAAAAGCGAAAGGAATTTGGAAGAGGAGATAGAAGAGAAAGAAGAAAAAATTTAAGACAGAAAAGGAAGGAATAGAAATAAAAGTAAAGAAATTTTAGAAAGAAGAGAAGGAAATCTGAAGGAAAGAACAGATGAAGAAAAAAGAGAGTTAAGAAGGAAGAGGAGGATGAAAACAAAAATAGATATTAAGGGGGTAAATATGGAAGAATAGAAAGCAACGAATGAATGAAAAACGACAAGCAAGAAACAGAAAAATGTAAGAAATTCAAAATAGAACAGTAAAAAGAAAGAAACTATAAAAAAGCGATAAAGAGGATAAAGACAAAGGAAAAAGCAGAGAAAAGAGGAAAAAAGTAAGTAAAGACGAAGCAGAAGAAAAGAAAAATATAATTTTCATTTTGAAAAACAAATATATCTATAATGTTATGTTGTGATGATTTTAATGCAATAGATTGCTGTTTTTTCCTGGTAGAAAGGCATTTAGACAAGTAAGTTTTTGTAATAAAGTGCTTGACATCGATATATATATATATATATATATATATATATATATATATATATATACACACACACACACACATATATATATACACACACACACACATATATATATATGTGTGTGTGTGTGTGTGTGTGTGTATTATATAAATCCAGGTGAAGAGTACCAACAGTATTACAATTTCGAGTTTTCCAGCTTTTCCTTTTTTTTTTTAATAATGCTTAGTACAACAAATAATTTAGAGCATAATATAATTAAATTTGATATTTAATTAAAATTAATATAGTTTACATTGCGACATGGATAATTCTATATTTAAAGATTTTTGCATCATCCTTAGGCAATATTAGCTGATTGTGGTGAAAATGCTTTTCATTTGAATATAAGAAAAAAGACGTTTGATATTTATGAATATGGGAAAACAAAAAATTATGTGTGCGTGTTCATCTTAACTAATTTGAATAGAGATCCACTTTAAATTGGAAAAGGTTTATATATTTGGGCAAGACATGATTTCTTCATTCAATCTTGACAGCAAAAGAAAAAATGCCGCCACGAAACACATTTCCGATCAGAACAAAATGACAACTTTCTGTTTGTATAGAACTCTTGATCAAGGCAAGATATTTTCAAGGACCTCTAGGATTTAAATTTAATCTTAATTATTCGCTTAAATCACAAATTCTGGCGTGAAAATGGTTTGTGTTAACATTTCGGGTATTACTTCTTTTGTACATTAGAAAAAATGACCCGGGTTGATCAGAATCTTGAATATTGAACAAGGAACACCAAGTCCAATTATCTGACTTGCTAACCATTCGTTGAAGAGATATTGAGTTGTAAAATGAATCTAACTGTCGATCTTTTTACTAATCATCTCCTTCAGCTGCATTTTATTTTTCTTAGTTTTATTAATTGTTCCTTCTCTTGTGTTCTTCTATTTGGCTGGACATTGACCGTTATGTTTTACATATATTATTCGTATCTTATATCGGAATTCACAGGGTGAAAATGTTGATTAAAGATCGAACTCTTGTACACAGTTACAGAGAAAGAGCAAGAAAGTGTAATAGATAATTACAGAGATGCAGAGAGATAACGAGAGGCAAACAGAAAGATAGATACAAAGAAATGAAGAGAATTCGTAAGAAAGTCTGTAAAATATACCACAGATGTAGCAGTAAGAATTCATTCTTCTGATTAAGTCGATTAAATTTTTTTAAGCAGTCCTTATTTTGAATGAATATATCGCATTTATGGTTCATTAAAAACGCTTTCTCATAATGTCGTCAATGGAATACTATAAAAATATTGATCATGAGTAATTATAACGCTTATAAGTTCCACAAAAATGTTTGCTTAAAAGAACAGTGATGCAATACCATAAAAAAGTATTGATCTTGTATCCTTATATCGCATATGTACTCTAAGAAAGCTTTCTTATAAAGACGTCAATCTAATACCATACAAAGTATCAATCTTCTATTTTTGTATCATACTCATGAACCACTAAGAACGATTCCTAGTAATGAAGTCAAAACAAAACTATAAAACTATTGATATATTATGTTAACGCTTATATAATCCTCTAAGAATGCTTTCTCATAATGACGTCGATGCAATGCTATAAAATATATTGGTCTGAAATCGATATAATGCTTATATGGGCCACTAAGAATCTTTGTCATAGTACCAATGATGCAATATTTTAGAAAACTGTATTAGTCATGAATCATAAAGAGAAAGTATGTAAATCTGGGAAAGGAATTATTGCTTTAAGGAAGCGGAAAAAATATTAGACAGAAAACCATGGAGACACTAGTTTACACCTTTCACCCTAAAAGTGCAACCCATTCAATTTAACCAAAATTCAACAGGAATGAATGATTCTCATTGACGTCATAATCAAAAATCGCTCCCAGCACAAAATAAGCACTATATACGCTACCCAAAGTACTGCTTCTGGTTTTAATGCTACAAGAATAACGGAGTCTAATCGATGTTGAACTATTCCACTCTCTTGCTTATAATTATCACTTTTTCCTTCCAGGAAAACCAAAAGATGCCAGAAAATTGATCGAAATTCCTGATGTCAGTTCGAAATAAAATAAAAAAAAGAACACAAAATACAGACTGGAAGAGATTGAGCCTCCGGGCTAAAACTGACTTGCAATAAGTCCTAATAGATGGAAGATAAGGCAAACCAGAGTATTTCGCATTATCCTTCCTAAATAATGCAATTTACAGAAATGATAGAACCTAAAAGTAGTATTATCTGACACAACATAGCGATGTTAAAAAATGCCTGAAGACTAATGCTGGGGGGGGGAAATCTGCTTAAAATTAAACCGAGTTGCAACTTGAAATAAGTATATCCAACCAGATATTTAGCTTTTGTATACTCTGTAAGCAATATCGAATATCACATTATCCGCTGTTACGCTTCCCAAAGTTTCAATTCACGCGGCTACAGTAATTCGTGGTCAAACACGAATATCAACAATAACTATGCTGATAATTCAGACACACCAAAGAGAAATCACTATTTCTTCAAAATGAATAAATTTTCTTTAATGATTGAAAAGAGATAAATTATTTGGTTATTATTTGTCGATTGATGTCGAGCCCTTAGTTGTCAGTGATGTTGTGAACGGGTTTTCAGCGCTCTACGCCCTCGTCAGGTTAATGAGTAAAGTTCTCAAGTGATAGTTTGCCCTTTTTGCTGGTTAGCTACGATGCGTTTTCTTCATTTCGCATTGCGTTTTCTTGTTCAATGCAAAATTAAGAAAACTCATCGTGGCTAACCGGTAAAAAGGGCAACCTATCACTTGAGAACTTCGGTTATCAACCTGACTAGAGCATAGAATGCCGGAAAATCGTTCACAATTTCACTGACAGCTCAGGACTTGACAGTAATAGACAAATAACCAAATAATTCAACAATGTAGCGCAAAAGGAATATGAAAACGTTGAACAACAATTACTAATTAACCGATTGCTGGGAAGAGAAGATGCGAATTCACATTTTTGCCAAATGGTATTTGCGCGTCAGTCAGTTAGTTAAGTGCCAAACGTGGAACACGCTTGGACGATCATGTCTCGAAAAGAGACATGACTGACTGGGCAGAAGATTATCCCTCATTAAGTTGCCATTGCTTTCTGCGGAAGACTGATTGCCAGCCAGGGCTATAGAACCCAATCTGTCTTATTATTTAACCCATAACTGGAAGGAAGAGACGGATTAATACCTTAAATTAGTAGAAATCGCAGTTACATTTTATCGGTTTCACTGTAAAAGGGTGGGACCTAGTTGGTAATCTAGTATCTCGTGCAAATTTGTACCTAGGGGCACCAGTGATCTAAGTTCATCGGAGCAAAAGCCGTGAAAGTATTTATAGAAGAGGCACAGGGAAGCCAACATAATGATTTACTGATACAACTATTGTTATTAGAAGACGCACCGCGAAATGAATAAGACACATCGTAGCAAATCGACAAAAACGGGGACCTATCACTTGAGAACTTCAGTCATCCACCTGACGAGGGCATAGAACGCCGTAAAATCGTTCACAACTTCACTCACAGCTAAGGGCTGGACAACAATCGACAAATTAACCAAATAACTCAACAATGCTGCTCAAAAGGAATATGAATAGGTTGAAAAAAGAGAAAAGATTCTACATTCTTGTGAAAATTAATTAAAAGACAAGGAATAATGTCTTCCTAGGTTGGTTCCCACTTTCCCTATTACGTCGTCTTTTGGCATCGTTTTTCTCTTTTGATCGCATTTTTTTACGTTTTGAACAGATCAATCCAGTTTGTTTCTTTGCTCTGATGATACGAACGTCAGTGGAAAGTTTGACACCAATAATATCCGTGATCTCTCTTTAAGGCTTGTCAGTGTGTTTGTACAGCGTTACAATGTTTTCGTACGCTTCGTTATAGTAACGTCAATTGCAGACAACTCTTCGACAACCGACACAATAGCGTCTGGATGTGATAAATATATGATGCGATCACAGGTGTCGAAATATTCTTCGGGGCGAAACAAATTTAATCATACACACCGAAAAAAGAATCATAGTCCTACAAAACACTGCAAATAACCTAATCTAAGGAAAAAAATCGATTAAAACCCTGGATCTCCAGTGGGTCTAAAACTGACCGTATATTAAAAGAAAATAGACTAAAGCATTTTTTTCAATTTATTTGCACAGGGGTGTATGTTTGCTAAGGTTTACATTAAACAGAGTACTTTATTTGTTGCCTATCTTTTATTATAAGATTATTTAGAATCAAGCAGGAAAAAAATATCTGGGAAGTGTGAAACAGAGATCCGAAGGCGAATTGGCATGGCGAAGGAAGCATTCCAAAAGTTGAGTAAGGTATTAAGAAACAGGACAATTTTGCTAGAAACTAAGAACACAGTACTGGATTGGTATGTGTTGTTCGTCCTTCAGTATGGAAGTGAATGCTGGACAATATCATCAAAGATGAAGAACAAAACTTGAAGCAACAGAAATGTGGTTCTACAGAAGGATGCTGCGAATATCATGGATCGAGCATGTGAACAATGATGAAGTCTTAGAAATAAGGGAAACAAAAATGATATTAATACTGAGCATCAGGAAGAGACGACTAAAGTTCCTGGGACATGCAATGAGGAAGGTTGGCTTAGATAACTTGATACTAACAGGCCAGATAGAGGGAAAAAAAGAAACAGGGGAAAGCAACGGATAACATATTTGAAGAACCTAATCAGGTAGATGACGGAACGAGGGTTGCATGGTGTAACAGGAGAAGGCGATAGGGAGACGTGAAAAGCCATGACCGCGTACGTCCTGAAAGGATATCGCACATAGAAGAATATATATGTCAAATGTTTATAAGAAATTATTATATGGGTAAAAATGGGGGATCAATTATATATTATAATCAATATATAAACTGATCCCTCAATTTGTGCCCATGCTAGTTTCTATAAATATATATTCTTGCTTTCTGGGCTTGAGCAAGTGCATAGCAGAACGGGGATTGGGTGGTGGAACAGGAAAAGGCGTGTTAAGAGCCACGAGGGATAGGGAGACGTGGAAAGTAGTGATCGGCTACGACCTGAAGGGACAGGGCACATAGAAGAAGAGAAAAGGCGCTAAAGAAAACATCTTTTTTTTTTTTCACGGCTGTAGACATTTGTTGACGCCTTGTGCCATTTTTATTATTACAGAATTCTGAGTAGATGAAGAAAAAACCTTGGGATGACATATATTTAACGTAGCCTCACGATCTTAATTTTCAGCCTTGGTAGAGATATCAAAAATGTTTACGGATCCGTGTACGAGATTAATTAATTACAACCCTACTGAAATATTCTAACAAATGAAATGTAGTATAGTGGGTTATCAGTTATGGTGAAGTGTATGTGTAAGCGTTTGTTAGTTAGGAGTGTCTTTGAAGTTTCCGCTCAGTCTATCGGGTAAGTGGCTTAGTTAACAGTTAAAAAGAAGATGAGAGAGAAAAGAGAGGCAAGCATAATACGATCGCTTGATGTATGTCAAGGGACTTATTAATTATATTCGTATTTTCTCAACTGGCGATGCTTCCTGTGTCGTCCTTTTATTTCGTCTTCGGGGCACCGAACAAGTCATTTGGGAATTCATACCCCGATTTAATTCTGGGCTTCCCATTGGATGATAAGCAAAATTTGCGTCGGCTCGCGAAAAGGGTCCGTAAATGGAATTTGATATTTATTTATTTTTGGTTGTCCACCAGAATATCTGCGTGGAGCCCAGATGCGCAAATATCAGTTTTGGTTATTTGCTATCTGAACCCCTGAGAGCAAACATCCGGTCCCTCGTTTGCTCACCACAGTAGCAAGCTTAATCTAATCCTATTTATACGTGAAATTTTAAGACACTCTACATTACTTAGTACCACCAGGTCGTGCCTTTACAGCTAAGACCCACCATGCAACTTTGTTGTGGGAAGGTGTGCGAGACAACTTCTACTTCAAAACTACTAATTTATGACATATACATTTGAGAAGGTAACTATAATCATATCATATTCAGGTGTGGGCTAACCATTAACTATCTTACACATTGTCTTAAATTACACTTACCTATTTTTCTTACGTCTAAATAGCAAAGTCATTCTATAACACTCGCCGTTAAGTTACTGTTTAGCAGATAAAAAATAGATGTTAGCAAATTGAATATAATTGCGTAAAGTGCAAAACAGAAGAGATATCACATAACTATACAGACTCGTTCTTTGGAAGTTCACAAGTAACACGTGTTCACTCCTACCCGTAAAATATTGCTGGCATTTTTATAAACGTAAGATATTTATATTTATTATTTAATTATTTGTCTTTTTTCAGACTCAACGCGGAAGCCTACATCAATCGCATTGAGGAAGTAGAACTGACTTAGATGATATGGTGATACTCGAAAGCTTAATGTTTGTTCATATGGCTCAGCAACATACCTCACAAATAAGAGAACATAGTCATGACCATCAGATAATATCTACAACCATATCATCCCTTACCTGTGGTCACCTAATTCCCCAGAGTGCAACATCTTTGATATCGACGATGCGGCGCAGTTGTTCGAGAGAACAACAAAATTCCCTGTAACATCAAAGTGAAGTGAAAGCAAGGATTATGGCAGGAATTCACCAACTTAAACAAGGAGACCATCTAGAAGAGTAGTAGGAGATGCAGAAGTCGTCTGAAGTTTCTGGTTGAAGTCCATGCAGATATTCTTAACTATTGTTACTCTTCAGTATATCAAGATATTTTTGTGTAATATTGTTTAAAGATATCAGTTAAAATGAAATGCAATGTCCGTATCATTTTCATCTTTACGTAAGTTAGACATAAATTTATCCATCACTTTATATATATATATATATATATATAATTTCAGCAAACAATCGATATTGTATCATTCGCTACACACACTCATTACTATAGGATCATAAATTATTATGGGGAAACACACCTATTCCTTAGATAATGGATTCTCCCCCTATATTAATAAGAGTTAACAGGAAGTTAACTCAAGAAGTTCTTGAGAAGTTCCTAGGAGTTCTTTAGAGTTGTATTGGAGTTCAGTAGAACTACTAGGCAGTTGATATCAGTTGACAGTTAGCCGAATACTAAGAAATTAGGTCCAGCTTTGTGTTCTTTATAACAAACTGGCAGGATAGCCCGGCGTTGCTCGGGTGTAATGGAAGCTTTAAAACGAATCCATGGTCAGCCTAAATAATATTTCTGTGAAGTTGTGAATTGTGGATTTGAATAAAGGGCATACAGACAGATACACAGACACACACAGACACACACACACACACACACACACACACACACACACACACACACACATTGCCTTTTATATATATATATATATATTATCAATTTTCTGCACTATTTTAAGCACTGCAACCTTGAAACTTCTGAATATCGTTTTTTATGTCTTTGTCTATGATAATTTTTCGATTATCGATTTTCGATATTTAACGGGGGTACTTCGACACAACATCTAGCTAAGAAAACTCGCAGACGCGTATAGTAGAACTGTGTAAATTTTCAAGAAAATCGGGTCGGCCGTTTCGGAGTCTATAGGTAACGGACACACACACAGACACACATACATACACACAGAGAGACAAAGTTCCATTTATAAATAAGTTTAGATTTTCTTCTCAAAATCACCTTTTATCTACCTTTGTGGTAAAAGGTTGCATAAATTAATGGTGCAAGCTGATGGTTTTATGTTTCAGATTGACAGGTGTTTAGATTTTTGGGAATCGTTGGTAGTCATATGAACGATGCAGGTATTTTGATTTACGGACTACCATCTACATGGAAAGATCGGTGTGACACATTATTTCCAAAAATACTGTATCAGAAGTTTTATGTGCACTCTTCTTTGTACTCTCAGACTTGACTAATTGGCTTCTCAGCTATCAGACTGAGCTAATGTAGCAAAAAGAGAGTCAAGTCAATACGGGTCAGGAATATATGTGTCTCTAGATATGTCTGTTCTTTCTTTTTCTTTCCATATCTTGTAATTTCTTCTTCATAATAAGTACAGTGAACGCCACATTATGAAACATGATGAAACAATTACATGTTTTATTGATATATGAAATAAATTATTACAAAAACTAAACCTTGGTTTCCTTACTACTGAAAACATCTATGTATGCAGTTATGATGAAATGCTTTTCAATATATGTAGATATAATCAGACCGCAGCCATTTACATGAGATCTCTGTAAATTCGTAATTGAAAAATTAGCCACATTCCGAATTTTAAACTTGAAAATTAAATGGTAGAAAGTAAATAATTGTTAACCTCACATATTGCAAAGGTAAAATAACGCAAGCAATTTCAAAATCATTGACTCAGTGTATGATTAAATTAGTTGAGGAATAACAGTAACTCCAATGTAAATTTACTTAAGATAACATCGCTGTGTTATATAACCAGTTTGTCTACCGTATTAAAGATAGGCTTCTTCTTGCTGTAATTGATATAAGCATTTTAGCTATAATGATTTACTGAAAAGCATAGGATGTCTGTCCATAAAGCAAATAGCAAATCATTGCGATACAAAACTAGCCTCATTTAAAACACAACTTGTTGTAGAGTAAATGTTATATACTCATTAATACAAATGAATAAGTCCAGTCGTTTTAAACAAAGAAATTCAAGTGAGAAAAATTGAAATCAATCAAGATGATTTCTAACAAACGTCACGGCGATTGGCCTAAGCATGACTTAATATTATAACCGTTGGAAATCGAATTATAAGAGTGGCAATGAGGGACCAAATTCATGCAAATTATAATTATATAACGAGGATATTGAAACTCATATTGAATTTTAAAAAATGTAGAAAAATAGTAATTTTCGCTTCGCACACATAATAACAGAGATGACGATACATTTGAATCATGATGATATAAATCTTTCTCTTTAGTGCGCGTATAAAAAAATGAAAAACAGATATACTTAAAATCTAGAAGAAATATTTGCTGATGGGGTAAAAATACAGCAACTAGAACAGCAACATCAGAAGTTGTTGGAACTTAAGAATCAACATAAGAAGTTAATTGAAACAAATAAGAAGAAACGAAAATTAACCAAGTTCTTTGACTCCAGAAACGTTGGAAAATGGCATATTCGAATTCATATACAATTCATATAATATAATTATATTTTTCTGCTGATCTGAGAAGATACAAGCAAAATTTCAGATAAGAATTATTCAGTGACTGGGAAGAGGAAAATAAAACAATTTTTGTTGGGAATGTCAGCACCGGTAGAACAGAAAATTTAGTCCTTTCTTACAAAAAATAAAAATAAAAAAGTAATATAAATAAACAGTGAATATTATGAGTGAAACTCTTAGAAAGAAAAGCTCGGGATTCATTACTCTTTGGAAATGTATCAATCTAGTTTGAAAAATACGACGACCAAGATTTTGTCGTATATGCTGTAATCAAGAACAAGGAAGGTGAAACATTTATATTAAACGAACTGACTCCAGATATGCTCAAAGTGTTCATTTTCGATCATTGATTAACAGCGAAATAGGCGCAGAAATAAGAACGAGAAATTCTAACGTAACTTGAACTTAGTAATAAACTCATACTACAGAATTATCGCAAGAATATCAGAAAAACCTAAGTAAAAAACACGATGCCGAAGAAATCCAGAAAATATTGTGCAAATATACAAGCCAAAAGAAAATATTATATTATACTTTGTTTCAGAAGGTTGGATCAGGTGACGATTGTTCCTTTAAGTATTTGAAATGTTACAAGTGTGAAAAAGTCGAGCGTAAAAGGCACACTTTAAAATTAAAGCGAGGAAAAATTATCACAGAACAAACTTTTACGCCTCGTCGCGACGGAAAAAATCAATCTAAAAAAACAAAGAATATTATAATGAGAATATAAAACAGAAATATTTTGAAGTTATATCACTCCCGATATGTTGGAAAATGAGATGTTTAAATTTACATGCGATTCAAAAAGGGGAATTAACATTTCTGATTTTTTCTGAAGAAACTGTCCCTTTTGCAAACTTGAAATGCTACAAACGCGAAAAGATGGGCCGAAAAGTCACACTTTAAAACGAAAGCAAGGAAAAGTTATCATAGGAAACAATACTAACAAAAAATCTAAGAGAATTTTTACATATGAAATATAACGATATTGATATAAAAACGCAGTGTTTTCGACAGGATTATACAAAGGATTCAGTCAGTTAAAAGCCATACGTGATACACGCTTGGGCGATCATGTCTCGAAAGAGACATGACTGACTGGGCGGAAAATTTTCCCGCATTAGGTTGCCATTGCTTTCTGTAGTAGACTGGTTGCCAGCTAAGTCTGTCTTGTTATTTGACTCATAGCTAGAGGAGGAAGAGATATATTATATAATTAAGTAGTAATAAGTGGAGGATCAGTTTGCTAGGACATAACAATATAAAACTGATCCCCCACTTTATGCCCAGTAGAAGTCTTATTCATGTTTCCAACTATTATATTCAGTCAGTTAAGTGCCATACGTGATACACGCTTGGGCGATCATGTCTCGAAAGAGACATGACTGACTGGGCAGAAAATTATCCCACATTAGGTTGCCATTGCTTTCTGCGGTACACTGGTTGCCAGCTGAGGCTATTGAACCCAATCCGTCCTGTTATTTAAACAATAACTGTAGGGAAGAGACGGATTAATACCTTTCCTAAGTGTATTTGCGCGTAAGTGAATGCAATGATTTCAACTAGAATTTGAACTCGGCTCTCCGATTTTTCATTCCGAACAGATATCCACTGCACCACAATACAAAGAATTACCATCCCAAAATTATCAATTACCATTCCAAAGAAAATTTTACGATATTAAATGATGGAAAAATTTGAAAACTGGATTTTTCTGAAGCCTATTTTAAAAATACTGTTTGAAGAATAATATTCAAAGTTAGTATCTATAAATACACGCAAGGGACTGTATCAGTTCAACTTTCTCTTTTTTTTTGTATAATTGGCTCTACCTATATTTCAGTATGCTATATATATCATGCTTAACGATTCTGGTTTTGCAGTTGTTCGTATAAACATAATATTACGATTACGCCATGAATACAAAAACAAATGACAAAACAAAATCTCGTTCATGAAAACAGTAAAAACAAGTCAGGTGACAGTCTATATGCTCATTTATTTGTTTTCAAATAATTTAAACTTCTTGAGTTGCAAAACTTGGCTGAAATTTCTACTCACAATTCATTTTGCTGTTCGAAAAAGTCCGAAAATATAGCGGGTGCCATGGAGGTCATGTCGCCACATCCCAAATTTCAAGTAATAGCAGATCAGTTCGGCAATGTATATATTATTCAAACTACTGTCAGTTTTTGAGGCTTTAACATTGATCCATTGAGCTGGTAAAATATAAAGAATCTCATTTATAAGAAAAAATTCGAAAGTTTATCACAGGAAAAAAGGGTAACATTCACCAGCGTCTGTGTGCGATTTATCTAAATGAGAATCTACCAGAAATTTCAACGGGTGAAAATGAAAATGGGCAGTTCAACCTCGTTAACCTGCCTTGACACCATGTGATATTTTCTATGTGGCCATGTGAAATGATAGGTCTATATACCGCTTTTCTTACGAGCCTAGCTAAACGTAAGCAAACAAAAACAAAAGCACTGGAAGATGTTACGCAAGATATGCTGCAGCGTGTTCGGCAAGAGCAGGTCTACCAAACCGAGGTCTGCCGTGTCATAGGTTGTACGAATATTGAGCATTGCGGAAGCTTTGTGTAATCGGTTATAAAGTATACACCCCTTTAAATACAGCATTCAAATTTTGATTCATTCATATTTCAGGGTTGCACAGGAAGTGGTTTTAATTACGTTTCTCTGGGATATATAGATAAAAAATATTGACATTTTAAATTATATTAATATTTAAGGAACGCTTTGTAATTCATTTTTAGTATGATCTAGCTCTTGTAAATCTAAAACGTAGCAGGACTAATCTGGTAATTTCTAGTCCGCTTCGAATAACTGAATATTTACCAACCTCATTGAATTGAACCTTTTAGCCTAAATGTATACAACTATTTAACGATAAGCTCTAAAGTCTTACTTATTTCTTTTTCTTCAGCCAACATTTCTAGACGTTATATAGTCCTACATCTTTCAGGCAAGTTTGTTTTTTTGGTTTGTTATTTTTTTTTTTTTGTCGTCATCTACGGCCGGATATATCTGTAAACCACCCTTGTCCTTAGTTGAATTTTATGTATCCCCGGGTGTATCTTTCAATAATGTCCTCACCAGCCATCACTTATAAGCCGTTTAACTTTTTCTGCTTTTTTTTTTGTATTCAGAGTGAGTTGAAAGTGTCTAATCTTTATTACTAACGCACAAATACATCGAAATCTCTCTCAGATCTTTCTGATTAGAGGAGAATTCCCAAATGTTTTATTGGAGTACTCCGACACATCACCTAGGCGTACATCAAGTGGCTAGAAGGGATAGTGCTGCCCTGTAACAAGAGGGCGGCTGCTGAAAACTGTATGTCTGGCAACGGGAACCTACATCATACCGGAGAAACAGAAGAACTCGAGTCACAGCTGTTAGACAATTATTGCGACTATATCACCCTTTAGATTTGGTCATCTAACTCCCCAGACAGCAACCCGCTTGGTGACTTCATTCACTGCTGGATATATCTGTCAACCAAATTTTGTCAATTACCTCTGTCATTCAAGGTAATATATTACACAATGATGTAAATTTTGATACACTATTAACGTGTTACGGAATCGTGTGCAGAAATTCGATGAAATATTAATCCAAACTCTAACCTCGACACTTTTACGCAGCCATATTAAATGAAGTACACAACACTTTAGAATGAAAGTTATTACCACTGAATTGTTAGGTTAATTTAACGTCATTAGTAGTACCTTACATGGTATGTGTTTTACTATTTTTAAAATTGGCTGTTGGTACATTTTTTTTTATTCTGTCTCATATAAGAACGCCGTTTTATTTTTCTTATTCATTTCCTGAGGTTTTATTTTATTAGCCATGCCATTTGCAAATGTAGGAAATTACCGCCGTCCACAACTTCCTATTGTTTGTTGCGCAAACGCTCATTTTCATTTAAACATGATTCTCAGGTTTTTCAGTCATCCATTCACACAGACTAGAAGCAGGTTCATCGATTTTCATCTTACCATGTATAATTTAGTATTTTTTGTGAGTTTTACATTCACCAAGCCTACTTACTCATTATATTTTTCCAGGAATTCTAACTTTCTCTTTCGAATTGTAATTAGAAATTTCATAATAGTTTCTCTTTTGCTTAACAATTTCACGTTACTCGCATATTTTACCTTTGATTTAATTGTTTATGTCGTTAACCCATATATAGTGTTGCTTTAAGTATCTTTTTATATGAAAAAATGCTTCGAAGAGTCACGATTCTTTGGGAGATTTGATGATTTTAAAAACGCTCAACAATATTTTTTGATTCTCTATATATGTTCCTGTCTTTATACTTTATTTAAATTTGCACAGTCCTTTAGGCTGTTAAATTTTCGTTTTTTTCATGAATTTCTCGATTACTCAAGTCAGTAGATATAAATAGTGATGTCAACCATCAGTATTAACTACCTGATGAGACATTGTTCTTTCAATGTCGAAACAAAATGTACAATTTTGTAGTAGTCTGTAGCTTGCGTATGTTTCAAAGTAATAATCAATAATAAATATTCATTGCTCTATTTTTATATTGAGTACTGTTTTAAATTAAAATTTTTAAAGTAGCATTTTTTGTTTCCGTTTTCCGTTCCTTATATATATATACATATATATATATATTCAGGTATGAGTTTGTAACCCTGGGATTCAGGCTTTTGCGATCATCAGACAAGTATGTTAGCTATATCACTGATATTGAGCGTTTTAAATAAGTACCACGCATATATAATGTATTAACGATATAATATATATAACAAATTGCATATATTGATATGTGTTATTTTTACGTTGGACTTATTTTATCGGATGAATAAACATTTATTCAAATTGTATGTTTTAAACCACAATGTCTTTATATATGTTGGATATAACTTTAAACATCTGAAATGCATTTTTGAAATGATAGTTTCTAATCTCGGCTAAATATGAATTCTTGTATTTCTTGTATTTTGGCCCAGACGCCTATAATAACATATCTTCCCGTAGGACAATTACATCTTTTCCAGGTTATTTCAACAATAGACAAGAGAACATTATATTGTATTCACATTTAAATAATTTCTTCGGAAAATCACTTCACAATCTATCAACTGAAGTGTGATTATACTGAATATAAATTGCCAAAGATGAGAAAATATATAATTTAATTTTATGCTACTAGAAAACTTTTATGCGCAGATTGTAATGAAAAAATCCATTTATGTAGTTTTAAATATTGTAACTAAAGGCTTATTCGAATATCGATTCCCGACGGCCTCTTTATGTTCACGACAATGTCCTGCTGCCCTCCAGCTCCATATAAGCGTCACCGACGAAGAATAAAAATATAAGATTATACTTTTATAAATACGTGGCCCTCGTTACCGCTATTTGTCCATATTCACTGTAACATACTACAATTGTTCAAACGAACATTCCTACTTGGTCCCAGACTATGAGTATATGTGTACAGCCAAGAGAAATGAATTAAAAAATATTGATACAGGACATTGACGAAAATTGTGACAATGACGGGAATAAGATGATCTTTCTCACAGGAAGTCTACGGTGCCCACGTATTTCTAGAGAAAAATATACGTACGCAGCATCATTGACTCTGTACGTTCCGTTAATGCCCGTGATTAGAATGCGATTATCAAAGAAAAAGTTGTGATTAGAATGACTAGTTCTTTCGAACTCAACAGCAAGCGTCTACTTTTCACTCTTTTGCTTTTTGGCCATTGAAAAAGTATAACTGAACATATTCTCATCGCCAAAAATTATTTAATAGCAGCTCAGAATAAATTCTAAATCTTTCATTGAAAAACAGTTTGAGAGAAAAGCAACTGACTGTTAAACTACCCACCTTAAACCGTAATACCATCCTTGATAAATTAACTCCAGAAGCGGCAATATCGTAACTAGCTTTTTAAATTATGCCCCAACAGCAAACCCATGGTGCATACAATAATGTTTGCGCTATTAGATTGTCCTAAAATATTTAATCATATTTTTTTGCTAATTGATCACATTTCGGTATAATACCTGTAATTTATGGTGGGGTATGAGCTTTGTGGTGCAATGCATATCGGTTGTGAATGAGAAATCGGATTTCGAAATCCAGCTGAATTCCTTAAATACACAAACGCACAAAAACGCTTCGGAAAGCTATGAATCCATCTCTTCTCTCTTTGGATCGAATAGCAGAATAAATTGGGTTCTATAGCCTTGTTTGTCAACCAGTTCACCACTTAAATAATAGAAATCTACTGCAGGAAAAATTATTTTGTTTTGTGAGTCATAGATTGAATAAAAACATGATCGCTCGAGTGTGTATGACTTATGGCATTTAACTGACTGGTATAGATAAAAGAATAAAAGAACTGGACATATTGCGTTATATAGCCTTGGTTGGCGACTAGTCTACCGAAGAAAATATTGCAAACTACTGCAAGAATATATTTTGCCTAATCAGTCATGGATCGAAAGACATGTGATCGCTCAAGCGACTATCACGTATGGTACTTAAATGACTGATATGGATAAAAGAATAAAATAGCTGGAAATATTGGGTCCTTGAGCCTTGGTTGGCAACTAGTCTACCGAAGAAAATATTGCAACCTACTGCAGCAAAATATTTTGCCTAATCAGTTATTGATCAAATGACATGATCGCTCAAGCGACTATCACGTATGGTACTTAACTGACCGATATGGATAAAAGAATATAATAACTGGAAAGATTTCGTTCTGTAGCCTTATTGGCAACTAGTCTACCGAAGAAAATATTGCAACTTACTGCAGGAAAATGTTTTGCCTAATCAGTCATAAATCGAAGACATGATCACTCAATCGTGTATCACTTATGGCAGTTAACTGACTGATATGGATAAAAGAATTAAATAACTGGCCAGATTGGCTTCCATAGCCTTGGTTGGCAACTAGTCTACCGAAGAAAATATTGTAACCTACTGCGGGGAAATATTTTCCGTAATCAGTCATAGATCGAAGACATGATCGCTCATGCGGGTATCACGTTTAGCACTTAACTGATAGACTGACCTGGACATATGGAAATACTGCTCATCAAATTGAAACTATTATTTCTTCCATTCCATACATATTTTAATTCTTCATACGTTAATTCACGACTTTTCTATAAATGCGATTGTTCAAGTGAAAGATTCTTGAAAATATTTAATTTTTATAGCCATCCTCATCGCTCGATATACATGGAACTTTTATAGGATATGGTACAACAAATACCTAATCATGAAATGAAACATTTGCAATAGAGCTTTAAGAGAAGGACATGAAATAAGTGAAAACAATTTAATACTGCCAACACCTCATCTGATTCAAGTAATCAGATAATAGCGGGAGTGTTGATGTCCAAATCATTTAATGATGATAAAACCCTCATTACATACAATCCCAGGTGTCATCTTAATAGTTAAACATATCAGTACTGACCGGGCTCAAAGCTGATGCGCTTGACACTACTTGACTAACAAATATGTGAATCCCTTTCTAGTAGGTATATCCGCAAAATCACTGAAAAAACAGCATAGTATGAAGAAAAAAGGCTCCAAACTAAATAAAAACAATGTTTTATCGGTAAAATGTTTATATTATCATTAAAAGGATAAATCAAAAACATTTTTAATTATTTTTAAAATTTTAAAATTTAAATTAATGTAATTGACCGAAATCAATGTTGAAATAATTATTTTGTATAAAATATTGGTAAAAAATATTTTTTTTTACATATGTTACCCCCCAGTAATTAATTAAATTACTGCCCTGACGATCCGTTGTGTGAAACCGCGGTCGGTGTTGGCTCATTTTTAGATTTACTGTACTGCATTTTTACTCTATTTTCGCACTTTCGTACTTTCGTATGGAGCACTTTACTGTTAAGGTGTTCGTCTTGGTTTTTTTCTTTCAAACAAGCTCTTGACGCATTGTTCTTGTGTTTGGTTTTTTTTTTCCCCCCTTTATTTAACCTACGAGGTAGTCCCCGTTGGGTTATTGACGACGATTTAATTTACTGATAGGTTAGCATTGGTTTCTCGGACATTAGTCTATAATAATTAGTGCAAGCTTTATTGTAATTATATATATATATATATATATATATATTATGTTGAATTATTATCATGCTTACTGCCAAGTTCTAGTTTTTTCAGTGGTTTACTGATAAAAATATATATTTTCAAGCAGTTTTTTTGCCGTAATGTGCTCGATAAAATACGATTAATGCAGAATAGTTAATCAATTATTAGAGCAGAATCGTGTCGACTTCGAAGTGTCGTGAAGGCACCGTTATGATATCCTCACTCGACAGGGCTGAAATTATATATATATATATATATATATATATATATATGACGATCCGTTGTGTGAAATCGCGGTCGGTGTTGGCTCATTTTTAGATTTAGTGTACTGCATATTTTACTCTATTTTCGTACTTTCGTACTTTCGTATAGAGCACTTTACTGTTAAGGTTTTCGTCTTCGTTTTTTTTCTTTCAAACAAGCTCTTGACGCATTGTTCTTGTGCTTGGTTTGTTTCTTTCTTTCTTATTTTTTCCTCCCCTTTATTTAACCTACGACACAGTGCCCGTTGGGTTATTGACGATTAATTTACTGATAGGTTAGCATTGGTTTTTCGGACATTAGTCTGTAATAATTAGTGCTGATTTATTGTAAAAACGTATATTAATAATATATAAATTTGATGTTCCTGTGCATATACGCAATAACCATATGTAAAAAAACTGACAGAACAATTTTCAAATCAGTATTATAAATATTTGTGCTAAAGTTTAGTCTGATATAAAAAGAAGCGGTATTATAACATACAGTATTATGCAAAAAATAAATAATATTATTTGAGCCAAAATCAAATTTTGTATACACGGTTTACTACTCGATTAGGTAAAAAATTGTTTAATAGCTCGAAGCAGAAGTGATGTCTAATGCCTAATAAACCTCGAATTCTTTATTTTAGACAAAAGTCTTCAGAATATTCCACGAAAATATAATTATTAAATTAGATTAATTTTCATTACATTGAAAGGTGTGAGAAGCAACTTTTTTTATGAGCCGATGATTTTGCAAGACGATTCGATGCTATTTGATGTTTCATGTCGACCAAGTCTCTTTGGCGAAAAGGTGTTGTCTTGATATGAATTATGACGTTGCTATTATGTATAAACAGATATTTTATCTTAGAAATTCGTTCGTCTCTTCGACAAGACAAAAGAGGAAAATGAAATATAATACAGGCGTATGAAGTTATCGAAAAGAAAGAACACTTCCAGAGAGAATAGAATGTGCCGAACAAAAGCGTGTATTTTTATTGAATTAATTTTGAGTTTTGTGTACTGATTATAAACACAGACACAAGTTTTTATTTTTCGTTTGTGACGAAAAGAAAAAAATAATCATTCGGAATTTGATCAGATCGAAATACACGGGAATTTGAAAAGATAGGTGTTTCTTCAAACGCCGTCTGCAGAGTAGAACAAAAGAAGAAAGGAATTGAAAGCCATTCATGAAAAATCATGAGGCTATCAAATTGCTTCTGTGTACATATGCCTCGTCTTAGCCTATGAATAAATTTTGACGATCAATGAATATACAAAACTAAAATTTAAAAAATGAATAACAAAAAGTAAGGCTTAATCTTATCTGGTTTTTAGAAAAACTAGCAGAAAATTATAGAAAGATAACTTTAAGTAATTTAAATTCCTCATAAAATGGTACGTCATATAATTTGCGAAATTCAGGAAGAGTTTACAGATTTTTATCAGAATGTAATGACAATCTTGTATTTACAAATATCGTCAGCGGTTAGATATTAACAAGGACATTATATTATTGTTTTCTATACGATATACGAGAAGTTTTTTGATGTAGCGATAGAGTAGGCGATTATCTCCCTTTGGTGCAGATAAATCATGTGATTTTCGCCCCATACAATCAGCAAAGCAGCAGTCAGTTTTAATTATTTACAGTAACCAAAGAGTAACGTTGCTTTTCTTAGCTTGCCACCCACTGGCTCGAGGCAGCGTTTATATCTGCAACTCTTGCATCTTACCCGTCCTTGGCACCGTTTATTTTGTGAATATATGTTTTCATGTTATAGAATGAAACTCCAGCTCGCATCGCAGTACTCAATTTACCAAAAACCCAAGATTCATCGTTTCCTGCTCGTGTAAGATGTGCTCGCCTGGATATATATAAAACCGGCTCGTTTGAGTTTTAAAATGGTTTCTTCAGAGTATCTTCATATTACATTTAAATGTCTTTAAGTTGATTCTCCTTACACATTACTTTGATGTGTACATATATGTGAAATATATGTGATATATATGTATACACACACACACATAGTTTTGTGTATGTCTTAGTGATATAAAAGTATCTCTGGGAATAAAGAATTCCGTCGCTTTCCTGAATGATCTATGTTCTTATTTCATTGACATAACAATATTGATAAAGGGGGAATTTGAAATCGGAGAATAGTCTATTCTTCCATGTGTCCCCATTTTATAAAGAACACAAAACTTTCCAACATTTCTATTTCCAAACTCAACATCATTAAAAGAACAGACATCACTTTAAGAGCATGTAAATGTATCTTGTGTGTTAAGCAATGCACAGATTTTATTCGAAGGTTTTTTTTTTAATAACGTGGGTAAAATTAGTGTTATTCTAAAGATAATAGTGTTTTTTTCTGGAAGTAATTAATGTAAATGTCAGTCAAATATGAGTGGCTCCCATGTGCTTTTGGTGAAATTTTATTCGAGTGTCATTATCCTTGAATATTTGCTAACATTTTAAAAATACTTAAATGAAAGCCAAATTTTGGGCAATTTTTACATCATTTGACTCCAGAAAAAAAGGCATTTGTAACAATCAGTCAGTCAGTTAACTGCCATGCGTGATACACACTTAGGCGATCATGTCTCAAAAGAGACATGATTTACTGAGCAGAAGATTATCCCGCAGTATTTTGGCATTGTTTTCTGTGGTATACTGGTTGCCAGCCAAGGCTATAGAACCCAAAGTGACCTGTTATTTAACCTATAACTAGAGAGAAGAGACAGATTAATACCTATCCCAAGTGCATTTGTGCGTAAGTGAATGCAATAAATTCAACTGGAATTCGAACTCGGCTCCCTGATTTCCCTTTTCGACCCGATATCCACTGCACTACAACGCACATTCATACGTACGTATACAAGGAATATATATCTTGTGCATCTTGGTTAACGAACCATGTTATAAAGAGCAAAATCTATTGATGTTATACGTTAAAAAAACTCAGTTGACGTTAGTATAATTTATTATTTCTTAAAACATTTCTTTCTCTATTAATTTATGTCTGTAATGAATTATTTTTTAAATTGTAAACGTTATTTACTAATCAAAAATAGGAAAGGTTACTACAATTCAGAAATACCATAGTTCAAAAACCATTTTGACTTATTGATTGTGCTTGTATGTCGATTATTGTATGTATGTACGTTCATACACGAGATAACCTGGAAAAGGAGCAGTAATGACAGAAACGTTAACGCCAGCATAACTAAAATGCAATAGAGTAATACATTATGGAGTAAAACATTAATGGATCGTGAAAAAGTTGCATAAAATGTGCTGAGATTACACGACTTCTGTAATTTTTACAGATATGACCCACATAGTAAAACTAGTTTTATTTCGGTCTGTCAATAAAGTTTTTCAACACACCATAGAAACAACTAAAAGTGAATTTCTGGAAAATTTACAGGAAAAAATGAGTATTACTTGCGTCAACTCAGACGAATCAAACTTTAAATCAGATAATATTCCGCAAATAAAATTTCGGAAAAGTATAACTTTTTTTAAAGATTTATTAATAAATAGATATTCACTGCGTTGACAATGGCGATTTTTTTAACAATTTAAAAATTTTAACGATTTACACTCAATTTAAATTCGTTCGGCAAAGTTATGGAAGTATTATGTTTAATTCATTAGCTCGAAATTAAATCAAAAATAAAAGCTTTAAAAATATTTTTCATTTTATATATACAGAGTGAGATGGAGAAAATTAAATTACGTCTAAATTACGCAAAAAATTAGAATATCATTGACATTTAATTTTAACAAATATATGTACCGAAATTGCAAAAAATATCTATTAACGAGTAAACACACTCGTTACCTTCAATCAAAACCTCCAGACAATACGCAATCCCTTGAAAATCTTCTGGACATTCTCCTTTTTATAATTTGATAAATGCTGCTATAGTCTTTGCCTTCAGTTCATCTTTGGAGAAGCAAGGAGTTGTTTTTGTCTCTCGCGAAACTGTGTCTCACATATATAAATCAAGCGGTTTGCAATCTGGGGAGTTAGTTGACCAAATCTAAGTGGTGATATGGTCGCCTTAACGATTTAACAGCCGTGACTGAGTTCTTCTGAATATTTGGCAAGACGTACAGTTTTTCAGTAACAACCCACTTGATACAGGGCAGCAGGAGCCCCTCAGTTATCTTGGCGTACGCTAAGTGATTAGTTTGAGTATGTCAGAAAGGGATTCGGGAGTTTTTTCTTATTAGATCTGAGAGAAATTTTTAAGTATCTGGGCATTAGTAATAAATATTAGACACGTCTAACTCATTCTGAATACGCTGGAATTTGCAGAGATTAAAATTCAAGCACTCAGAATTCAAGCAGAATATCATGTCGTTTCTATATTTCTTCTGAATTAAATGCATCGTGTTGTTGTTGTTTGTTTAAGATGGTGCCTAACTGATGCTACTAAACTGTGCAACCAACAAAATTATAAAAAGCAACAACACCGGTAATAAGCATAATAATAGATTAAAAACGGTCATAATTTATGCATCGCATTATATATAAATATATATATATATATATATATATATATATATATATATATATATATATATATATATATATTCCATTTTCAAACGAGTTATTTTGCTATCCAGGTTTCTATCATGGGGTCTTCAGGCAGTTTTAATAATGATTATATAACTATATAACAACTATTTAAAGTTATTAAAACTGACCTGAAGACATCACTCATGGTAGAAAAAGGAAAAATAATCAAAAGATCTACAACATAATTGTATCGAACAACTTTTAATAAAAATGTGTACTGGTCTAACCCTATTATGACCAAAAACTAAGTAATAAAGACTCAATATATATATATATATATATATATAAAGTTGCAGTAGATAATTGCGCCAAAATTATTTTTTCTCACTAGATTAATGGATAAACGGTATTTTGGCAAGGACATTTTTACGTATAGTGCTCGATATCGGGGTACATGTACACCACGCATGTCTCTGCATTTGAATATATATATATATATATATATATATATATATATATATATATATCATACAAGACTACAAAACATATTTTAAGTACGTCCATAACGTCACAAAAACAGACATACTTATGCATAAACTTATAAAATATTATATTTTATAAATTTATAAAATAGTTTAAATATTATACAATATTATAAAATATTTTTTATGAAAGATATATTTTATAAAAAATATATTTCATAAAAACAAAAAAATAAAAAAACAAAAAAAGCACGCAACCCAATACAAAAAAATTAAAAAACAAAAAAAATGCACACACCCTAATACAAAATAACATAAATTATATTAAGAAGAAACCAACCCCAAAACAAATCAACACCTACCAATCCCTAAACCAAATAATAACACGCAAGGCGCCAGTAGCCTCAGCCCTCACAAGATTAATAGATTAACCTGTCCTGAACTCAAACAAACAAACAATTAACCCTAAGACCTTAAAAAGGTCAACAGAACTCCAAATAGAGACCAACCCCTCTAACACCAAAGAAAAAAAAAACAAATCCAACACAAATAAACTGGCTTTTCAACTAGATAATTCTCATTTCTAGAATATCACCTAAAGATGAAGCCAACAACATAATGGGCTGGCTTCGAAACATGAAAATTTTTGTGTAGTGATGTTATGAATTTATAAAAACATTGTAACAACCATTACAGTATAACGCTCTCCATTTGTATTGAGCACTCTTTATAAAAGTAAATGCATGAACAAAAGGATAATAAACCTACGAGCTCAACAACTTAGTTACAATATATATATATATATATATATACGTTTATATAATATATATATAATATATAATACATTTATTTATGTATAATATAAATATATATTATATATATATATATAGAGAGAGAGAGAGAGAGAGTGATACATAGAGAGTGGACAAAGAAATAAACACTGCTAGTTTTATATCTTAAGTGATCTTAACACTATAAACACAAATGTCAGCGTATATATTGCTACACGATATATATATATATATATATATATATATATATATATATATATATATAAGTGTGTGTGTGTGTGCGTGCGAGCGTGTGTGTGCGTGCGAGCGTGTGTGTATGAATGAGAAAATATGATGAATATATATTATATAGAATGCAGATTTAATGCGTGCTGTATTAATTGGCAAAGTGCGTTTTATTAGAAGAGTGGACACTGAGATCAAAGCTGACTGGCTACACTGTTTCATACTTATTACTGCCGATTTACATCACTCTCACTCTCTCTCTCTCCCCATCTCCCTTTCTCTATCTCTCTCTGTATATATATATATATATATATATATATATATATATATATATATAATTTAGTATCGGGATGTAATTGCTGGGTTTACCTGATAGTGGGCTGTAAAATCTTGCGTTTTACAATGAAATATGTGCTTACCATACCTGCCTTTGTATTGGATGCTTTCCACGGCTCTCAATAATTATTTGGTCAGAAATTTACTCTCCAAATCTATTCAGGCAGACATTATTCATTGTTGATATTGGAAGCACCACCAAGAAACTCTTTCTGCTTATAACGTGGATGGCTTTCTTTCTGATTTGATGAATGGATGTATAACAATACAAAGAATTATTCAGTTGTATCACCATTCCGAATCACCTAGATTCTTTCTGAATATACGAAAAAAACTGCTTCGTTTCATCTTATTTGATTAAGTAATTTGTGGGGCATATTTATTTGTCTTTCTCCAAGAAAAAATTCACTGACATTGTTGATTTTGAATTCCTCTATTTTATACTTAAGTCAAGTTTAAATATAATATTCCTGAATATTATAAAAGCAATCGTGGTGCAATACGGTATGCAGCTGTGGGAACGAGAAACGCCAAATCTGCTCGGAGAAGGCTTAACTTCTCTTAATCTCTAATGTATTTGAAATTAAGCCTTCTCCGAACAGATTTGGCGTTTTTAAGAATTTAATGAAAATATCATCTGTCAATTAAAATATATAGTTTATATACCCTACTATAACACACACACACACACACACACACACACACACACACACACACACACACACATATATATATATATATATATGTATATATATATATATATAGTCATCCGGAGACAGATCTGTTTCGCTGTATCACAGCTCATCAGTACGGTTAGACTCCGATTGCTTTTAACCCAGGATTGAAACAGGACTGAACTGGCGTCAGTCAGTGATTCTACCTCTGGGCTATGGGCGCTCGGTAGAAGAAGGCAGACTTTTACTTTTTAGCGTATACATTATCATTATACACGCCCAATAGCCAGAGTGCTCTAATTCATTACGGAATGAGCGATGCGTACATGCCAGAATAGCTACTTCTTTTAAAAAATCTACCATTCTTCCATATATATATATATATATATATATATATATATATAAGTAAAGGAAATATTCTAAAAAATGTATTTAATCGAACATTTTCCCGAATAATATGCTTCAGAGATTTGGTAAGATGAATGATTGAATAGTCTTTTTTATTTTTGTTATAGATGTAAACAGACAGTAATTGATTGAGGATTAGTTTCATTGGTCAAATACGTCTGACGTGCAAAAAAGCAATAGATGATCATTTTTAATGTAGTAAAAAGTGTTTATATGCGTTACGCAACGTGTAATAAAAGTAATAGATGTTGATTTAAAATGTAAGTGTAGGCATACGAAAATAATGTATGCGTATTTAAACTATAGACAAATTAAGTGTCTTTATATATTGGTAACGTTAGTATGTGAGTGAATGACAAAAATATGTATTTCAGTAATAGAACAGCCAATACGCCTCTGGTGCTCCCAAGAATGGAAAAATTTGTTTTAAAAAATAAGATGTATAGAAGACTGGGAATTCGGCGTGTCATTGATATTCTGAGGGATTGACTGCGTGCGTCGATCGTTCACTTTGTCGCACTCTATGCCTTCAGGGGGAGATGATTCCAGACGAGGCTCCTCGCTTTTTCTTCTTTAAATGCAGCATCTACCTCGGGCTTCTGCCAATGTGGGGAGGTGGTTGATACCTTCGGAGAGTCATTAATAGTAGGAGATGGACTGCGTACGTCAGTCTTTCATTTTGTCCGACTCACTGTCTTCGGGCGGAGAGAAACCCAAACGAGGATCTACCGAAGGGTTGGGCCTCGTGTAGGGAAAATCAGACAAGAATTTTTGTCCGAGTTTACGAGCATGGTTTAGCTTACGTTAACTGGTCTTGTAAAAAAATTGAAATGTCATTGATACTTTGAGTGAATCGACTGCGTGCGTCAGTTGTTTATTTTTTCGGACTCTGCATTCGGGTGGAGAGAAACCCAGACGAAGCTCCGTCGAAGAGTAGAGTCTTGTCTGGAGAAAAGCAGAAAGGAATTTTTGTCCAAGTTTAAGGGTTCTGTGTTCCAGCTTAAATAGCCTTCTGCTTCATCTACCATCTGTTGGGAGGTGGTTGGTACCACCAGAGCGTCATTGAAGATTAGTATTTGACTGTGCTCTCTACAACTCTAACTACTTAACCTCTCCTCTCTTCTACTATTTGTTATTCTGTTTTCTGTTGGTTGCCTTATTTGTAGTAATATCTCTCAGATACACAGCACACATCGTGTGGTTATCGTCATCACACCTACACCATACAACAATTTCCGTTCAAAATTGTAGAAAATGTATGTATATAACTAACATGTAATGAACGATATTCTATTTTTAAAATTAAGTGTGTGTAATTTGAACCATGGATAAATGTATTAATGAATGTTTGTGTTTATGTGTTGGTAAATTTATCATGAGCTTGAATGATCAAACGAAACAAATTTTTGAAAACACATTTCCGTTTAATACATTTCCGATATATATTTCCTTTTCAAATTGTGGCAAAATAATGTGTGGAAGTATCAAACGAACTTATTTTAAATTAAAACAAAATTTTAAAAGTAAATTAAAAAAAGTCTAGAGTCTATTAATGTCATAATATTTATTGAAATACTAAATATATATACATTAAAATGATTAAAATATAATTCACTTTATAAGTAATATATGCAATTATTTAAACATCACATCCTGATTGGGCACTATAGAAGAATGGTAGATTTTGAAAACACAGTAGCTACACAAGCATCTAAGCATGGTTCATTCAGTAATGAATTCGAACACTTTCAGCTACTGGTATATGTTTATATTGTATATGACACGCTAAAAGTTTGCCTTCTTTTACTTCCTCTAGGAAGGCGGACCTACGTTAATTCGGTCGGGTTTCCATCCTGGCTAGAAGCAATCTGATGTCAAACCGTATTGATGAGCTGTGATACAGTGAAACAGGTCTGTCTGCTGAAGACTACTATATATATATATATATATATATATATATATATATATATATATATATATAACTTTTCACACTAAGCAAGGTGGTACCGCCACTGGCACGCAGGGGGCTACATAGGAGAAGAGTGAAAGTATAAGCAGGAGGAAAGCGAAGAGAAAGACGAACCAGTCAAATGGTCAAGAGATGAGAATTAACTTTGAATTTAAATTCTTGGAGATTTTAACCGTCAAGGATCGAAGTATACGGAAGGGAGTTCCACAGGTGGTAAGTGCGAGAAAAGAAACTCACAGTACATCTGGCGGCTTTAATTAGTTCATTTAACCTGGTAGCAAGTCTGATTGCTCGAGAAAATTCTGATGGAGGGGTCATCAGTGAACTAAGCCCGTCGGAGCAGACAGAAGCTATGAAAATTTTTGTAGAATAGACAGAGGGATATTACATCCTGCGGGTGAGAAAGTGCCTGGAATCAAGCTACCATGTCGGCACCGATCACGTTGCAGATTTTCCTTTGGAGTCTGTCGACAACGCTGATATGAATAGCAGGGGCGGCCGACCAGATATGACAACAGGATTTAATGCACGATCTGATAGTTGATTTGCATATGTGTAAGATGGACTCATGCGGGAAAAACTTCCTGGCCCGACACAGTGACCCAATTTTCCTAGCAGTCAATTTAACTATATATATATATATATATATATATATATATATATATATATATATAGGGTTTAATGAAAGTTTAAAAACTAATCCATGGTCCTACAGCACAGATTCAGCCTAAAGTATATTTGTGTGAAGATTGGTCAGAATCGGATATAAATTGTGGTTTTGTATAATGGACATACAGGCAGATAAACAGATACACACACAAACATCTTACCTTATATATATATATATATATATATATATATATATATATATTATAGATTTCCTGCACTATTATAAGAACTGCAACCTTGAAACTTCTGAATATCGATTCTAATATCTTTGTCTATGAGTGTGTCAAATTTGATTAAAATCGGACCACTCCTGCTATAACACAATTTTTTCCATTATCGATTTTCGATATTTATCTCGACACAATCTAGCTAATAAAACTCACAGACGCTTATAGTACAACGGTGTAAATTTTCAAGAAAATCGGTTTAGCCGTTTCGGTGTCTATAGGTAACTGACACACACACAGACAAAGTTCCTTTTATAAATAAGTTTAGATTATATATATATATATATATATATATATATATATATATATTATCTAAACTTATTTATAAATGGAACTTTGTTTGTATATATATATATATATATATATATATATATATATTAAGTAATCGTATAATTTGTACTAACGTTTTTTCAAAAATAAATGGTTTAACATCAAATTCCGAATCTCTTCAGAGAAATTACAAATGCTTTAATTCATTTCTCGACAAATATTCAAATGTTACATTTTAATGTTTAAACTGACATCTGGAATTACATCTGAACGTCCTCATATCAGAACGGTTTCAGAACGGAAATTCTCAGTGTTGCTATTTACATGTTGTAGGAACATGCAACTTTCTAATATTTTTCTTTTCTTTAGAGATAATTGTTAGTAACTTGAAATTTCTCAACCCATAATGAAGAAGAAGAAACTTCACCTGGAAGGAGAAAAAAAGAAAACTCCTTCATGTTACTTCAGAAATCAGAATTTATTGAAAAAGTGAACGAAGCTCCAAAGTCGTTAAATTTTCAAATTAAGAAACAAGGAATGCGGAAGATGAAAAAACATTAAATTTCGTTTGAAGATCATCGACTGAATACTCACACTTCGGATCACCGAATAAGAATGGAAAAAATATGAAGGATAATGATGTTAAATCGTTAAAATTCTGGACAAAATTCAGTCGTACATAATGTTCAATGAATATAATTTTTAGAAATGCCTTACTTAAAAAAATTAATAACAAAAATTATAATAACGGAATAAGAAACAAAATGAGAAACAAGAGAATATAAAAATTATTGGGCATTAAACATGGCAAATTAATTTAGTGAGACGCTCAAATATATAAAAATATATTGCGATTAGTTTTTTTTTAGTGTTTTTTTAACTTATAGTGATAGTACGCCTGCCACATTATATCCAAACTCATTCTAATATCCGAATTAATCTGAAGTTCGAATATGATGACTTCTGCTGTGTTCTACGTCAAATTTCTATCCACAATTTGAAAACAATTAAGAAACGTCGAGTCTTTCAATAGTGCAAGAATAATGTCAATATCGACATAGATTAGAAAGAAGAGAAGGAAATAAATAATTTGCAACCGGAAAACAATTCCACCAGTCTACTTAATTGTTCCATTCTCTCAACGCTCTTTATGAGTTTTGTAGTCTTTCCTAAAAAAAAAAAAGATTGACGCAATTTGAAAAAAAACTCTGGTGTGGCTTTATTTCATGAAAATAAAAATGAATGCAACAGAAAAGACTGAGATGTTAAGGAATAATAATGGATAAATATCTCGTATATATCTCTTTTAATCGAATAACAATGAAAGCGGTCTTATATATAATTGAAAGAAGTGGTTTAGTTTTGAACATCGTTACAAACACCTAAACATTTTCAGAATATAATTTATCGATTCACTGATTCTTTAGAAGATTACCAAACAGATATTTATCTGAAGCCTGATTTTATTTTATTATCGGGCCTTTATATTTTTTTAGTGATTAAGTAGGAATAGAAAAATGAAGGCGTTATTTTACAAAAATCATAATCACCTGACCGAATATTAAAAAGTAGGAAAAAATCATAACAAAATGCACTTTTCTTAACGTCAAAAAATAAGTGTTCATTTTTAGAAAAAATATATCTGAAAGAATATACGGTAAAAGAAACTAAAAAGTAAATACATTGAAATATTTTAATTTCCGTTCTAACAGAATTATTTACTATAGATATAGCTGGAAAAACACGCATACACATACACATTGTTCAACACACACACACACACAAACACACACACACATATATATATATGTATATATATGTGTATATATATATGCAGATATATATATATGTGCATATATATATGTGTGTGTAAATATACATATAGATATGTATATATATGTGTATATATATGTGTATATATAAATATATATATATATATATATATATATATATATATATATATATATATTTAGTATATCGAGGCAGCAAGTAATTTTCTAAACATATGCTGTTAAATATAAGTGACAATGTCTATTATGTTTAATCATGAGCCGTTCTAAACGTCGTATTTTTGCTTTAATTTCAGTTGAAAATAAAGACAAAAGTTCTCCAACATTTGGATAATTATTTATTGGTTTTCTTCTAAGCTTTCGGCTCACATGAGCCATTTTCAGAGAGGTTGTTTAAACTGAAATATTATAAAATCCACCATCACCGACGATTTTATTTTGTGTTGACATAAAACTCCGCTTGGCAACGGCAATAGTTACCAAAAATAATAAACGCAGTTCTTAAGTTTGCGATGCGAATTTATGACGTCACACCGCGGGAAAGCGCGAAATGACAACAAAACCATGTAGTCAAATGCAATCTAATAAGTTATTTCCTGTTTCAAAGTTGATTTTATTGAGTGTTGGTTGTTTCGATTTGATGTACATGGCCTCCAATATCTGCAGGTTCTTCTTACTCTGTGTATAAGTAAGGATCACCGTATTGTTGACCAAAATCTGTCTGATATTACCTACATGTTTATGTTTTTCAGAAAAATGTTGTTTAATAGTACTCTGATCAGAAAGACGACATGTAAGTCTACGGGAGAGCGTGGTTGTAGTAAAACCAATATATGTAATAGGTTTTTGATTAGTATCAGATATTGTTGGGACGCCCGCGCCTATTCGGCTACAATGGACTGTTCCATTACTATGTAAAGTAATGGTGGCATCTAGGTAGTAGAGTGTGCCGAGCAGCCGATCGACAAGTCAGTCGTAGACTTCCGGTGACGACCCGGAAGTACCCATTGCTCATACTACGTCTTACGACGGTTGAGACGATTAACCTTTATTCTTGTATTGGATACTAATAACCTTTGTAAATACTATTTTCACGGAATACAACAAATAACCTATTCCTGTTGTTGAGTTATTTATTCTTACTCACGACATAACAGATATGCAATCTCTGAATAGGCATGTAAATTGGTACACTACATTGTTTTTTGGTAGAAAATTTAGTTTTGTTGCTTGTTGGGTCATTATAGTAATAATAATAAGATAAATATGAAGAATGAAGAAGTTCTTAGTGAGACAGGAAATTCATTATTGATTGTAATGTTACTTTTCTAACTGGACACCTGTTTAACGATAGACGTATTTTTAAAGGCAACTGCCTACGTTGGAATTTTTCCGCAAATGCTGCAAACTTGTCGCAGGCACTGATAGATTTCTTTTTGTCCAAGACACATGATTTTAACGGTCATTGTTCAACTAATATCACGCTGACAAAAGTTTAGGGATGCCGATGTGGATTGGTTTGATGACTAACAGTATATCAAATTTACGACTATTCTATTAACATTACTATAGATAGATAGATAGATAGATAGATAGATAGATAGATAGATAGATAGATATGAGTATCTTTACAACGATAGATAGAGAGATAGAGAGATCGATAGATATGAGTATATTAAGATAGATAGATGGATAGATAGATAGATAGATAGATAGATAGATAGATAGATAGATAGGATAAAAATGAAGGATGTGATCATGCTGATATCTAGGAGTGAGTTAGGAATGCTTTTCCAAAATTAATAACTCTTGATTATATTTTTAAAAAAAACTCTACTTGATACAAATAGCACATTAGCATCTTTGGTCAACAAGACTTTATATAAAAAACGATACTTTTTCTTAAAAGCATCTTGAAATACTAAAAATTAGATTTATTCAATCAGATCACTATTGGCTTCAAACCAACCCTCCAGATGACTTCGGAATTTCCAGAATCCCTTCTAGTTTGTCTTCTTTTTGTGTTGGTGAATATTGTCAGAAACCTTGCTTTCATTTAAAACAGAATTTTTTCAATCGCTCAGCTGCGTCTCATAATATTTAAGCTGGTTGCAGTCTGGGGAATTAGGTGGACAGATGTAATGGCTGATGGGGTCATAAAAATGGTCTGACAACCAGGACTGGATTCTCTGCTTGTACAGCATGGTGTTGTGTTCTGTTGCCAGACATAGAATTATCCACTTGCGTGACCCTAGGCAAAACTATCTCCTCAATGTATTTGAGGTTGGCGCCCGTCTTGAGTTTCAAGCTCTGTAGGAACACGAATGAAAGCATCACGACTCTTCCCAAATTTTCTGTGTCTCCAGATTAACACCTAAACATTATTAAATGTTAAATTAGCGTTTCCGGTGTGAATACCAAGCGGAACTGATTGCAGTTTTGAAATTTCTGGTGAATTGGATTACGCCATGGGGATCTCATACTCAAAGACGCTTCCTAAGTGCACATTCTATATATGCTGTCGACAAATTACAAAAAACACTGTGCGTAAGGAAAATTAAAAAATATAAAATGGGGATAACGTACTATCAGCATTATATATTGGTTGCGCGAGCATTGTATTAAATAGAATGTTTGTATCAAAATTATGCAATCGACTGTTCAGTATCTGATTAATGTATTTTGTTTGACATTCACATTTGTGCTAACGGTGAGAAATTATATATATATATATATAGAGAGAGAGAGAGGGAGGGAGAGAGAGAGAGACAGACAGACAGAGAGAGAGAGACAGAGAGAGAGAGGAATGTGTTACATAGTTAGATAGACTGATATCAACATGGACTTTATTTTACAGAACATGAATTCTTATTTGCCTAGAAAGACAACGGTTCTTTCTAAGAAAATGTTGGCCGAAAGGATACTAAAGCTCATGGAAAAAAAGTCCCTCATTATTCAACTTAATATATATATATATATATATATATATATATATATATATATATATGTGTGTGTGTGTGTGTGTGTGTGTGTGTGTGTGTGTGTGTGTGTGTGATATGCCAGTTGCATAATATTGGGATTCTCTGATCCCCAGTTGCATAATATCGGGCTTCTTGCAGTGCTATATCGTGCATGTATAGATGTCCCTGCAAGCTCTTCCGGTTGGTAACCCAGTTACCATAATTTGCTGCAGTCCAAGTCTCAGTCAATAACTGTCTGCCACCATGTCTCTCAACAAACATAAACAGCCGTTTATCAATAAACCCAGCTAAACCATTACCTAAAGCTCTCAACATTTCCTTCACGAACATCCGTGGTATTCGTACCAACTTTTGTTCGGTGAAATATTTTCTCCAAGCCTCCTGAACTGCTAACACTATCTGTGACTAATCTAATCCCCTCAATTCACTCTTCTGACATCTTGATTCCTGGCTGCTCCCCCTCTTAACGAAGAACTCCTCTGTACATATGCATGGTCTTGGGGTTTACGACAGTGAACACCTCCCTCGAGCAAGGGTGCCATCTCTTGAATCCCCAGATCACACATACATGTGTCTTTGTCTTTTTTTCTTAATTCGTTTAGCCATCTTTTCTGTTTGTATCATTCTCCTTCCGTCCGCTCCTTGTTGGTTAATATCTCTAACAATATAGATAAGGCTATTTCCTCCCATCCATTCGCTAACATATCAGAGATATTAACACACACTATGCCAAGTGGCTAGAATACTCTGCCACTGATTCTCCTGGCATTCATTCCATGAACTCTCTTATTTCTTAATCTCTTACAGAAATAGTGTATTTCCTCACCTGCTTTACCAGTATCCCTACAGCACACACTTATCTACTAGAGTTGCTATGTCTCGCAGCTTTTCCCTCTCGGTAACTTTGAAAATACTGTTTTTTCTATTAATATCTCTCTTCACTCTAACTTTCTTTAGGAGCCTCCTACCAATAGAATTTCTTACTGCTACCAAAGAGCAAACTGGTATAAGTTCCGAGATTTCCTATGCAACGTCCCTTAGAAAAAAAGTGTTTAGTATCCCCGTTAAGGACTGCGCCTCTGAGGTCTTTTTCTGGGTGAAAGCGGGGATCAATGCATTCATACAGATCAGAAAATTCTTTCCCAAACCCAGATCGTTCCTCTGGTTACCTCCTGCTTGCTCTGCTACCATTACTCACAAGAACCACTACTTACGAGCATTTTGGAGCCACGAGTCATACCATAACAAGCGCCGATTTGCATCTTCACGTAATGTGAGTAAGAGTATCTCAAATGAGGCCAAGCTGTTGTTTGCTGAGTGAATGAGACATCGCATAGCTGCTCGCAAGAGCTCCAAAGGTTATTGGTAGCTCTGCAAACTTGTGCTGAACAAAAGCATATCTTTAATCCCCCGATTAATCAATCAATTGAGGGCCTCACTGCATCTGTGGACAAGGCCAAGTGCTTTTCTGGACAATGTGTTCTTTAACTCCACTTTTGACGCCTCTGGAATAACCGTACCCGACTTCCTCCTTAGAACTGAGGCTCTAAGATGAAGATATTTTCACATAACCCACTCTTTGGTATCTCAGATAATTTCAAAACATAACCCACATAAGGCGACGGAAACCCAGTCAATCTCATGAAGAAATGTGCCCTGAATTTTCTTCTGTCTTCTCTAAACTCTATAAGTACTGCCTCCCTGCTACCTGATTTCCTGTCTGCTGGAAATCATCTTATGTGGTTCCTGTATTTAAGAACTAAGGAGAAAATCCGCTGCTATGAAAGTCGGTTCTCTGTGCAGGGCCCGGAAGTTTTTTCCGTCTGAATATCTCCTGCACATTTATAAATCTACCATCCGCCCGTGCATTGAATACTGTTGCGATAATTGGTCGGGTGCCCCTGCTATTCTCCTTGGGCTTCTCAACAAGGTACAGCGGAGGGTCTGTAATCTGATCGATACCGACTTAGTAGACCGCCTGCATTCTCTCTCTCACCGGCGCGACGTCTACTGCCGATATGCTAACGACCATCACCGAGTATATATACCAGGCACTCAATAGGAATGGCGAAGCCCGAACAGTCGCCTTGGACATCTCTAAAGCGTTCGACAGAGTTTGGCATTCTGGCCTTCTATGCAAACTGCGGAGCTATGGTATAGCTGGACAATTCTTTGAACTAATCCAGTCATTCCTATCTAACCACACATTGAAAGTGGTAATAAACGGACATGCCTCTCGGAGCTACCATACGAACGCGAGTGTCCCTCAAGGCTCTATCCTAGGTCCTACGCTGTTTCTGATCTACATTAATGATCTCCACGATACCATAATATCCCAAGTAGGTATGTACGCCGATGAAACCACAGTTTACTCTCGCCTCGATCAAAAATCTGGTTTGGGCGAAAAAGCTAACCTTGCAGTCGAGCTTAGAAAGGACCTACAATCCCTAGTGGACTGGGTTAGGAAATGGCTCGTAAATTTTAATGCTTCTAAAACGAAGCTACTACATAGACAACCGTACCTACCTCCCATTAGCATGGACCAGGCTTGCCTCCCAGAGAGTAAAACACTACGCCTACTTGGTCTCACACTTTCAGCGGTCTTCAAGTGGAATGACTATATCGAATCCATTGCTAAATCCGCTGCTATGAAAGTCGGTTCTCTGTGCAGAGCCCGGAGTTTTTTTTCCGACTGAATCTATCCTGCACATTTATAAATCTACCATCCGCCCGTGCATTGAATACTGTTGCCATATCTGGTCGGATGCTCCTGCTATTCTCCTTGGGCTTCTCGACAAGGTACGGCGGAGGGTCTGTAATGTGATCGATATTGACTTGGCAGACCGGCGCGACGTGGCTTCCCTGTGTCTCTTCTATAAATACTTTCATGGCTTCTGTCCGATGAACTTAGATCACTGGTACCCACTAGGTTCGAATTTGCACGAGATACTAGACTAGCAACTAGATCCCACCCTTTTACACTGAAACCGATAAAATGCAACCGCAACTTCTGCTCCAACAGTTTCTTTTCTCGTACTTCACGACTGTGGAATTCCCTTGCACATGACTGCTTCCCCGACGACTACAATCTGCAGGAGTTTAAATGTAAGCTCAATAGGCACCTCCTAACACACTAACTCGTTTCCATTCTTTCAAACACTCTTCCCATCCTCCAAACTATCTATCACTCCCTTCTGACATTTCCTATATCTAACCACTCTTTCTATTTACTTTCCCCTATGTAGCCCCAAGCGCAATAGTGGCAGTGGAATGCCTTGCTTGGGGTGAAACGATTAAAAAAATTGTCTTCAACAATACTAATAGTTTGGTTTAGCAATTAAAAATTTGCCGGACACATTTGCTATTCCCATGCTAGAAAGGCTTTACCTCAAGATTTGTCCTTTTCCTAGACTGGATATCATTTTGTAGCTTGTGTGCAAAAGTGTTGCATTCATATTTTCTCTCCGATTTCTCTTCCCGAGCCGCTACTCATTACACCATCTGCACCCACTTCATCCCATGCAACGAATAACGCTCTTAAATTGAGGACGATAAAAAAGTACAAATAATTATACCGACCTATTTATTCACAGACTACACAATTATTAATTTACAAATTTTCCTGATGCACCGACTCTTATCTCAATGCTAATCCATTTATATAAACGTCTTCCTCGCTTATATTACCAGCCTGTAATATTATTAATGCACTGTTCATGAGAAAATATCTTATTTTCTTCTATGACGATATAAAATCGTCCTAATATATCTTGAAGGATGGGTAGAGAGAATTAGAGACAATCCGAAAATCTAAGTTAATGTTGATACCAGTTGTCAATTGATTTTGTTTTCCGAAATTCTCAACAAACAAAATAAAAAATTCTAGGAAACAATAAAAAAATAATCTCAATTTCTCTTTTTCTTGTTCGCCACGATTTCTGGAATCACACAATATGGGGAAATCTTATTCAAGTCACGGAAGCAGAACTCATAAATATAAATAAAAAAAACGTAATCTTCTAAATATTCGCTGAAGCAAAATTGATTCTAAAAAAAAAGAATGAATATGAATATAAAAAATTAAAAAGCTAATATCTTTTCCCCACTGGATTACATTAATTTGTTTTGAGTATTTTACTTGATTATATTTTTTGAACGTATATTTTTTTTCTTTTTATACAAAATACACCCATTAGTTGTTTGCGATCACAACAAATTCCCATCTTTAGCTAAGTTTCTCTTACGTGTTGCTTTTTCGGTAGCGGTTCGCCATTAGCTCTCATTGAAGTTCTCGAAAGGACACGTGTGCGTAATCATGCAAACAAGTCTACCTTAAGATTTCTATTTGATCGGCACATTGTTGTGGTGTAATGGTTACTAAGTTCGATTTACAACCTATTTGTAGCATATTTGAAAATAACTAATGTATTTTGATTTAAACCGAAACTAAACATGTCATCTGTCTTCCTTCCGTACGTAGGCAGCGCTGTATTTCCATTATTCGAATTTCTTAAAAAATGACGACCGTTGTATCTTTCTTCCCTATAAATGTTTTACCATCAATTTACACAAGCTCATAAGGTTGTTTATTTTGTCGATTTCATCTGTCCCTCTTGTGTCTATTTACGTCAGTTGGTCCTCATCCTTATGACCATATTAACAACGTTTCGAGCGCTGTGCGTTTCGGCTATCGTCAGGTTATATGAATATATTGAATTTTGAATTGAACCGTTTTTATTTAATACACTAGTTAGATTGTTCTAATTCCAGATGATATGCTTTTTAGATATCTTAGATTTTGATCCCTCTTTAGTGGCCAGGTATTTAGCTTACAACACTTTTAGTCAAGCACACTTGGCCGAATGAATATATGCCTTTGTTAAAGGATCCTAACAAATCGTTAAAATACACTGGTTATCTTGAGGGCTGGTTATCTAGAAAACAGCATGTGCGTTGTGGTGCACTGGATACCGGCTCAGAAAGAAAAATCGGAGAGCCGAGTTCGAATTTCTGTTAAATTCCTTGATTTCACTCACTTACGCACAAATACCCTTGGAAAAGTTAGTAATCCGTCTCATCCCTCCAGTTATGGGTTAAATAATAAGACATATTGGGTTCTATAGCTGGCAACTAATCTATCACAGAAAGCAATGGCAACTTATTGCGGGATAATCTACTGCCCAGTCAGTCATGTCTCTTTCGAGACATGATTGACCAAAGCGTGTATCACGAATGGCATTTAACTGACTGACTGATCAACTCATCATAATTTCTTCATTTATATTGTCATATAATGTGTGGCTTAACTCAAGTCGCTTGAACTTGGAAATCATAGGTAAAAAAATTCAAAAGAATGTTATTACTGTGCGAATAGAGAAAGAATTAAAAAGGTGTAAGTGGAGAAGTTATGTTCAAATACAATTCGAGACATTTGCGGCATAAATAAATTTATTCTCTCATCGGGTAGATATAAGTCTGCGATCAGATCTTTATCGTTATTAGACAATAAAAGTTGGAGAATATGTAAGTGAATTGAAAGGCGATTGGGCGTCTCTAGCTACTACACACCGGGAAAATAGTACTTGCTTAGCAATGATCGACATCAGCAAATATATATATATATATATATATATATATATATATATATATATATATATATGTTTATTCATTAATGAATTAGAACACCCTAACTACTGGCGTATCTATACATGGTATATAAAACGATAAAAGACTACGCTTTTCTTCCGAGCGCTGTAGACTTGCCGACTGCCGCTAATTTGGTCGGGTTTCAATCCTGAAAAAAAAAGCAATCGGATTTCTAACCGTACTGATGAGCAGATCTGTTTGCGGATGACTATATATATAGTCATCATCTACGGACGATTTTTAATAGGTACACCCTTAAAATCAGTTATTCTTGCACCCCGAATATGGACAGCCTTATAAGCTCCCATAATAGGAGTATTCTGGTGAACTTGCGCATTGCTGAATCTAGGTCCGGAATTCTAAACAAATGCAGCAGTAACTCTTTGGACGCCTGCCCGGTGGAGGGAAAATGCAAATCCACCCAGGTGATATATGAAGCCCGTATTTCTCTATCAGACAATATTGGTATGTCCGCCGCTCCTTTCAAACAAAGACTGTATAACCACAGGTACTCTTTTTCGAACCTCGGTCAGAGGTACCAGACAGCCCTTTCACGAGCATTTTGGAAAATGAAAGAGGAAGGGCTGGATCCTGAAATTAGCTGGAAACTAGTAGGTTCAGCCCGTATTCCGAGGAACTTTCTTGATATGTGCTGTCTATGTTTACTGAAAAAAATTTCAATATTAAAATACCCCCACCAACACCGGCTACTGAATCTTAGAAGGGAATACATCAGTAAATGCCCCACAAGGCAATTTTATCGAATACTTAAATTTAGAATTTAAATCCCCGTTTTCTAGATGTTAGAATATAAATATAAATTAAATAGATTCAATTTAAATTTTACTCTTAATTTTATTTTACCGTTAACTTTAAAAAAGTAATTTAACTCCCCTACCTTCCTATCCCAATTGGTATTTAGCTCGCATCTACCTAAAAAGATTAATTAAATAAACTTAATTAAACATTTTTTAAGAATTTATATTTAAACCCATTCTTTTCCCCTAAATATACCTCTTCAAACAGCCCAAAATTTTAACCTTAAAAAGTAATTTAACTCCTTTAGCTGTCTAACTTTATAGAATATGGATTCCTTTATTAAACCCCTTTTCTCCTTTGTTAACACACACAAACACACACACACACACACATATATATATATGTATATTTATTTCTTTAATAATTTAAAATTAGAACTTCCTATAATGAATAAAAATTTTAAAAAAATTTAAGCTCTTACATTTAATTCTATTCCCTCCACCCCTAAATATAACGTTTCAAACCTCTGTAAACATTCACGTATGGAGCCGAGCTAGAGTCTTCCAATTTATATTTGATACCGCGTCTTTCTCTCGTCTCTACACACCCTCTAATCTAATCTTGACCGTTGTTAACTTTGCTCCTTTCCCCTTTACATCAAATATTGTTTTGTTTTACGAATTTTTTGATAGCCTGAATTCTATTCCTTTGTGCATGTGCTTGATTTTGCTTTTGGGATGTTTAGAGCTTGTTTTTTTATATACGTTAAATATATACACCCACAAGGTCAAGATGGTTATCACAGAAAGTAAAATGTAATTGAATCTGACAGATTTAAGTTCCTTTTCATTCGCCTGTGAAATAATGGAAGCCTTGGCAATAAAGGATATTTCTTTGCTTTTAATGGACTTTATCCTCTAAAAATTTTTCACTGAGAAGCGTTGCCTTTTAAAGAATGCACAGGATTCATAACGCCGAAATAGTAAGGACAAATAGTTTGCAACTCAGTTACACGATTACTTTTTTTTATATTTAACTGACATGTTGTTCATAAAATTACTGAATAAGAGTAATAAAAACAGTCGAAACGTTGTTCCTTATTAAAAGATGAGTATTTTTTAGTAAGCAACAGAAACTGTTCCACCTTAGCATATTAGTCCCAAAAAGATTGAGGATACTAAGACTGCGAGTAAATCGACTCCCGCCAAAACAAAATTTGTGACACATATCAAACGATATGCATGCTGCAGGGCATTGAATATTGGCTCAGAACAAATAATCAGTCAGGCAAATGCCATACATGATACACACTTGAGACATGACTGGGCAGAAATTATCCTGCAGTAGGTTGCCATTGCTTTCTGTGGTAGACTGGTTGCCAGCCAAGGCTATAGAACCCAATCCGTCCTGTTATTTAACCCATAACTAGAAGGAATAGACGGATTAATAACTTTCCCTAGGATATTTGCGCGTAGGAGAATGCACCGAATTCAACTTGAATTCGAACTCGGCTGCCCGAGTTGTCGTTCGGAGCGGATATCCACTGCACCACAACGCACATCCGGACGAATAATAGGAGAGCCAAATTCGAATTTCTGTTAATGTCGTTGCATTTCCTTTTATACAAATATCCTTAGGAAAGGTATTAAATAGTCCTTCTCATTTCAGTTATGGTTTAAATAGCCGAACAGATTGGGATTTGCAGTATACCTTAAAAGTAATGACAACTGACTACTGGAAATCAATGACAAGTCAGTCATGTTTCTTTCGAGAGTTGATCGCCTAAGCGTGTATCACGTATGGCACTTCACTGACTTAACTCTTTCAACGATAATTAATGCCATATTAATGAAAAGTACGGAGCTAACTCAACACTATAACGTTTAAGGCCATGTATATGACGTAGCTGTGTAAGTTTGTATCTAATGGCTGCAATAATTTGATGTTATAATTCAAAATCCATGTCTAAAAATGGAATAATATGCATATGAAACGTCGTGAATGAGATAATAAAGACAAGGACAAAGTTCGAACAAATGTAAATAGTGTAAAAATTTAAAATATCTAATTTCAAAAACATAGAGAGATCCTGACACAAACTGAAACTTACTCCTGCAGAAACGCGGTTAGTATGAGAATAAAGATGAGAACAGTCTGAATAATGTAAATGGTTATAATGCATCTGAAATATAGACAAAAAACATAGGAATAAATATTTTAGGAGTAAAACTAAAAAGAAGAAGTAAATGTGTAATAAAACTGATAAAAAAGAAACTAATTGACGCAAACTTGATTATAAATTAGACCTAAGATCTTATTAGAAACAGAGTGTCCAAAAATAAGAAGCAGTAAAAGTATAAAGTCTAGAAAGAAATAAATGAAAATAACCCAGAACGCTAACAACCGCTTTTATCTTGGAAGTTCGTTGAATTAAATGCACAGGAAAAACGCATTTACTTTATTTCAATAAATGTCAATTTATAGTTGTACATTGACATAAATTTTAAGTGTATTGGTAATTTTTGGCTTTTAATTTTTTGTTGTTCTTGTTTAAAAACATGTGCCCAAATTATAAAAAATCGCGTGGAATTCCTTACTACACGCCATTAAATCAATTTATTGATCTTTGTCTGGAGGCAGAATACTATAAATAAATTATTATATATATATATATATATATATATATATATATATATACACTAAACATATATTGTTAAATATAACAAAGAGTGAATATTTATTATATTTAATCATGAGCCGTTCTAAACATTGTATTTTAGTTCTTTAGTTTTAATTTCAGGTAAAAATAAAGACAAAACTGTCCTACATTTGAATACATTTTATTATGTTCGTTCTAAGCTTTCGGTTCACATGAGCTATTTTCAGAGAGGTTATAGGGACGTTAACATAAACATATCCACCATCCAAGATGATTTTATCTTATGTGGGTACAAAATATTGCTATGCGACGATAAGTGTCACTGAATAGTAGAGGCAGTTTGTAAATTTGTAATGCGGTTCTATGACGTCACTTTGGGTGAGTGACCGAAATGTTAACAAAACTATATAAAACTATATAAAACTATAAAACTATATCTAAATGCACTGTAATGTGTTGTGATCAGAATGAAATGTGATTTTATTAAGTGTAGGATTTTTTGATTTAATGTAGATGGCCTCAAATATCTATCTATCTATCTATCTATCTATCTATCTATCTCTCTTTATATATATATATATATATATATATATATATATATATATATATATATATATATATATAAGAAATCTGACCGTTGATTCATGTGTATATTCTGTATATTCTCTGAAAATCTTTGGATTAGATAAATTACGTAGAAAAATAAGTATTTCTTTTTCAAGCATCAATGAAATGGTTAAAATATTTTGGCTTTAGAAAAAATCGTCTAGTCTCATGATACAAAACACCTTTGAATGTAAGACAATATAATGTGTCACAAATTTTTAACCCTGTGTTCATTACGTTGCGGTATCATTTATACAGTGCCACGCAAAAACGTTACAACATATTGCAAAAAATGTTTCGTTAAGTATTTCTGCCAGTAATATCTATGTTTAAGCCTTTAGTCAAAAAGTCAGATAAAAAATAATCAATAAAATAACCTACAAAGAAAAACCCAATATTCAAAAACGCAAAAGTTTACACTACATTTATTAAATCGTCTATTAATAATTTGTAGTAAATATTAGTGATAATTACAGCATGTAGACGTTTTGAGTAGTCTCCTACAATGTTCTTGTATAATTTGAACCATTTTTCCATTCTTCTCGAAAAAATTTCTTTAGTTCGTGCAACATTTGTAGTTCCTTTTTTTTTGAATACTTAGTTTCAGCTCTCTATATAATCTTTCAATTGGATAGAAATCTGAAAATTGATTTATCCAATTTAGAACGTCTATTATATATGATCTTAAACATGATGTTTTAAGGTTTGTTTTATGATAAAGATTTTTGTTTTGTTGAAAAACCCAATATGATTTCAACCCTAGCGAATGTGAACTCTGACGTAAATTATTCTATATATATATTCTATATATAATTATTCTATATATAATTATTCTATATATATATTCTATATATAATTATTCTATATATATATAACTATAATATGCTCCATTCAACTTCCCTTCTATCATTTCAATCGTTCCTATATCTTAGTCACTAAAGAAACTCTAGATCATCAATGATCCGCTGCAAAATGTTACTATTCGGATAGTATTAATCGGCGAATATTTAGTTCTCTTTTTTTAATTTTTGCCTCAGAATTTCTGAAAAATTGTTCAATTGTCCTTTCGTCTGACCAAAGGATATTTTCCCAAAAGGCAGCTTTTTTTATAAAATGTTCGTTTGAAACATGCAAACTAGCATGAACGTGATTTCGTTTAAGGAGTGTTTTTTTTTCTGGGAATCCTCGAAAACATATTATATCGATGAAGTGAACAAGTAACTTAAGCTTTACTCACTTTTTCTTAACATGTTTCTAGTCCTCCGAGAATATCTTTAATTATTTTGCTTTCCCATGTTTTGTCAAAGTTTAAAGAATGGTTGAAAGAGAGTCGCAATACATTTAATCATTCCTACAATAATCATAAATTTCATTTTGAATTTTATAAGAAACAAGCGTAGTAAAATTATAATAATTGGATAAAAACAACTTTTATAAATGAAAATGAGTTATAAAATGTGGGTTAATAAATGCCTTTTTTTTATATTTTACTATTTTTTTATATCTTATTATTGGATTGGCTACCAAATTATATGTTCTACGAGATATAAAATTTTAATTAAGTTAACTGTATTAGCAATACCTAAAAACATTTCTAATGTGTGCTAAATATTTGCAGGACACTATATATATAATTTTATACTCGAGTTTTGATTGTACCGGAATTTATGTGTTTTTGAATATAAGCGTTCTTTAAAGCTATCACGCTACGAGCTACAAGACGTCGCGTGAACGACTGCCTGTTTTTAAAATGAACTTTCAAAACATCGATTCTACTGTTAAATAATGAAAGTTCCATGGAAAGATTATATATATATATATATATATATATATATATATATATATATATATATATATATATATATTTGTGAAGTGATATAATATTTTTTTAAAAACATTGTAATAAAAATTACAATACTTATCTCTACTTTGTATCAAGCACTCTTTATAAATATAAATGCTTAAAACAGTGGGTTTAATTAGGTACATCATCTTATTTACGATATCAAATTTTGAAATGGAAATTTTAAAATGAAAGTTTTTCTTGATATTTTTATTTTAGTGTTAATTGAAACCTAAATGATTAAATGTACTATTTCTAATTAGTAAATATCCTGGTTATTTTAAACAGAATTTATATTGAATGGAATATAAAAGTTTGAGATTTTTTTCAATCTTCAAATTTTACCGTCATTTTTGAGCGATCGACACATTAATTCTCGTTTTTAAAGATCTTCAAAAATAAAATATACATCTGTGACAAAAATAAATGTCCATTACATATAACTGAAACACAAAGCAACCACATATAAATGTCACTATAAAGACGTTCAATCACGACAAAGATTAAAATAATGAAGATAACATAACAAGTACCAACCGAAAAAGATCACTCAAATAAAAACACCCATATGAAACACAAAAATTTAACTATGTCCTTTCCGCAGTCACATATACTAAAACGGACAGCCCAACATAATTGATAGAGCTCAACCAAAATGACAAAAAGAAACCAACTCATTACAAAACAATTAAGATGACACTCATTCAAGACAGCTGAAAGATAGTTTAATGAATAAAAAGAAATAAAACAAGACAACTGCAAATAATAAAACACTAAAACGAAGGTAATGGAACAAAAACAATTAGCCGTCTGTAAAGCTATGAGGATTGAGAATATCACATTGATGCTTTCACGACACTTTGAAGTCTTCATGACTGCGCTCAGTTAAATGACACACTTCCTTACATTAATCCTATTAGGGCCCTATCTCCATTTCAATATTGAGCAGTATACGACTAAAATGAATCTGCTTGTCAAGATATTTTTTTAGCAGTAAACCACTGAAAAAAATATTGGCGATAAGCAACATAACAACTCAACACGATCGATCTATCTATCTATCTATCTATCTATCTATCTATCTATCTATCTATCTATCTTATATATATATATATATATATATATATATATATATATATATACAAATAGATGCTCTTTTTATTGATCATTAGCATTAGAGATACCATCTTCCAAAGGGCATAAGAATTCATAAACAAAATTGTTTTTATGTAGCATGAATATTTGCGGTTCTGAATTATTTCTAAGTATTAGATGAAACGTTTTGATCTCCTGTGATAAATAATAAATCTAAGGTAGTTATCAGAATCAATAACTTGTATACCAAAGAATTATATTTTAATGAACTCTTTTTTATTGTGTTTACTTAGGTTGCGTCAGCATAAGAAAGAATAATTTAATGAAGTATTAAAATCTTTTATATCAAAATTCTTGCCTGTGACATTCTTTTATTATTTTAGAACCACTTATTTTTTCATCGATAACTTGGTTTTGGAATATACTTTTTCGGTATTTTTTGCGGTTTCTTAATTCTCTAACTACACAAATAATCTCTCCGAAGAGGAAATAATTTTGGCACGGTTAATAGTTTTGATATAAAAAGTAAAATCCATGTATTTTTAATTATAATATCGAATGTCCTAACAGAAAAATGTTTCATATATAGATTACGAATAAACAATATATATATATATATATATATATATATATGAAGCGAAAAATATTTGACGTCTAAATTACGCGGAAATAAAAATTAGACTGAGATCGTATTTTAGCAGATGTATTTACTAAAATGTCGCAATGAATCATGATAGACTAAAGAGTAATTTCATTTTATAAAATTGACAAACTTCAGAATCTCTTGCAACTCTTCAAGATATTCTGCTTGCTTATGTTGGTAAATGCTGATAAAACCTTGCTTTCAGTTCGTTTCTGGTGCCACAAAGATTTATTTTGATCTCTCATAAAACCCTCTCACACATAATAAACAAGGCAGGTAGATAGTTGTAAGGGGCAATTTAGTCGTAGAAATTGTGTGACATTTATAATTCAGTTCTCCCGCTTGTCTGACATGTTTCATTGTCCCATTGCAGTCTAACTCGTGACCCAGGACAGCACTGCCTCCCGAAAGCATATGATGTTGGCACCTCTGTTACGTCTGATACCTTCACCAACAAAATTGGATGTTATTTTCTTATGAAAAAGATTACTGCATGTTTCCGTGCTGCCATACCTGCCATTAAACAATTCCAGATTTTTCTGTTACGTCTGATACCTTCACCAACAAAATTGGATGTTATTTTCTTATGAGAAAGATTACTGTATGTTTCCGTGCTGCCATACCCGCCATTAAACAATTCCAGATTTTTCTGCATCGTCTGAATTCTCATCAGATTGACACTCCAGAACTTAAGAAGAGAATACCAACAGAACAGTGTGATGTTTCGAGATTTATGGTGGAGTAAATTGTGTCATGGTGATTTTTTCTCCCAAAGACGATGCCTAACTGACATGCATGTTCCAGTCAATTGTAAATAGACTGGAACATGCATGTACGAAACTAAACATATAAAATGGCCACAATATACCCATCAAACAATAGCTAACCACGTTTAGAAATTAAAACCAAAAAATAGAAAAAAAACGTTATACCAAGGAGTATAGTTTAAAAAGCCAAACTTTACAACGGTCGTGATATATGCAGATTATACAAACAAAAAAGGTAGCGATAATATTGTTTCCAGAAAAAATATTGGTAAATGAAAAATCAGATATAATATCCATATGCAATTACATAAAAATATTACAGACTAGGATTATGGAAAATGGTTAAAAATGTTTATGATCCTTAATTAACTCCTTTCTAATTTTGAAATTTTCGGTTATTCAAACATTTCAGTCCCGCGTTTCTAAAAATCCATCGTGTACGTCTGAAAACGTTTTAATATCAGTTATTATAAATCGTCTGAATTTACTAAACAGTTGAATCCTATGTTGCGAAAATAATATGAGAATTGTTTGTTTCAACTTCATGTGTGAATTTATTGTTGGTTACACACCCGTTACTCAATTTAATTATTATGTTTAATGGGTTTGTATCTTAGGGATAAAATTCTAGAAAGTTGCAAGAAATAACGCCTTTGAGAGGTGACATTATGTGTATGTCGAATTTTTGTTAGTACAAAATACTTTTTTTAAAGAGAAGAAACAGTGGTTAGCAATTGAGGTAATGAATATATAATTAATATGCATACACCTTGGTTCCCTCGTACAGTAATGTTATTGGTTGCTGTCAGCCATAAATATAGACGAAGGCGAGGACTCACAGAAATCTACGTCCATAGGTCTACCGATAAAGGTTTACAGGTCATCGACTAGAGGTCTACATCTGTACGCCTATTGGTCTACGTCTATTGACTACGCTTACGTCTCAAAATACTGCATACGATGAGTATCGCACATTACGTCTAAGTACTAGTTTATCCTACCCGGTTACATTTGCCTAATCCGCTTAACTGCCTCGAACGATATATATATATATATATATATATATATATATATATATATATATATATATATATATATCGCTCATTCAGTAAAATGAATTAGAGCACTGTAGCTATTGGGCGCGTATAATGATATGTGCTAAAAATATCTGTCTTCTCCAACCGAACGCTCATAGCCCAGAGGTAGAGTCGCCGACTGATGCCAATTCAGTCGGGTTTCAATGCTGGGTTAAAAACCAATCGGAGTCTAACCGTACTGATGAGCTGTGATACAGCGAAACAGATCTGTCTGCGGATGACAATATTTACGCTCTCACACTCTGATTGAGCACTCTGCAAGAATAGTAGACTTTGATAAACAGTAGCTACTTTGGCATATACGCATCGCTCATTCAATAAAATGAATTAGAGCACTCTAGCTATTGGGCCCGTATAATGATATGTACTAAAAAATCTGCCTCCTCCCACCGAACGCCCATAGTCCAGATGTAGAGTCGCCGACTGATGCCAATTCAGTCCGGTTTCAATCCTGGGTTAAAAAGCAATCGGAGTCTAACCGTACTGATGAGCTGTGATACCGCGAAACAGATCTGTCTGCGGATGACAATATATATATATCCCTTTCTGAAACATATCAGTAGTTAATTTCAAAATCATTATAATTTGTGGGCGAATGCTGTATTTTCCAAAAGCAATCAGCACATTGTGGCTGTGTTCGTAGTTAATATTATTAAGTGAGTTTTTTTCTTTATTCTTAGTGATTATATAGTTCTTAACATTATATAGTTCTTAACATTATATAGTTCTTAACATTTTCTACATGTGCATGAAGCTAAAATACTTTGATTTTCTATTAGCATGTATCAGATAGAGTAAATAAAAATAAATGTGGGGATCCTAATCATATCTCAGTTGCGTCTCTGTCCTCGAAGACAGAGTGGGGCTCAGTTGTAACTCCGTTCGCCAGAATATGGTTGCCTCTGAGAAAAATGACACTGAATAGATGCCCGGTTCCGGGGAACAGTGTCCCGAGGCCGCAACACCCCATTGCAGAAGAGGCGTGGACCAGGTGTTTGTCACCGTGGCAAGCTCAAACGGCGGTTGAGGGGACTGGGGAATTTTTGTCCCTATATCCGGCCGTACGCGGATGGGTCAGTCAGTTAGTTAAGTGCCATACGTGATACAAGCTTGGGCGATCATGTCTCGTTCGAGACATGACTGACAGGGCAGAAGATTATCCCACAGTAGGTTGCCATTGCTTTCTGTGGTAGACTGGTTGCCGACCAAGGCTATAGAACCAAATCTATCCTGCTATTTAGCGCATAACTGGAAGGAAGAGACGTATTAATACCTTTCCCAAGGTATTTGCGCGGAAGTGAATACAATGGATTCAACTGGAATTCGAACTCGGCTCCCCGATTTCTCGTTCCAAGGCGATATCCACTGTACCACAACGCACACCCACCTTAAAAAAGACCTTGTGATACATCTCGCTTTAGTGAGGGAATAGGGTAAATATCCTTTCTCTTTCCTTGGATTTTATACATCCTGTTGCGAAGTAGTTTTATTTTGTTCAGTTAGTCCCCTGATTGTTTTGTGCATGCCTTTTTTTCTCGGGCCCAATCTCTGTATTTCTGCACGTTTATCGTTTATTGCTTAGCAATTGTTCATAAGCCTGTATGCATTTTAATTTTTTTTATTTAATCTTTTCTCTCTGAGCAAGGCGGTAACGCCACTGATGTGTAGGGGGCTACATAAAAGTAAAAAGATTAGATAGGATTAGAGTAAAGAGAAAGACAAATCAGTTAGAAAGGAGCAAGAGAAGAAAGTTGCAAAGGTGGAGAGAAAGGAAAGGATATACATGGTGGTGTGGGAAAAAAGACTATAGTCTAGTGGTTAAGAGATAAGTATTAACATTGCATTTAAATTCCTGGAGGTTGTAGCCATCAGGAAATCAAGAATATGGAAGCAAGTTCCACAGGCGGGCAGTGCGAAAAGAGACGCTGCAGGAGTAGAATTGTCATCTGCATTTGGTTGATCTAACTGTGAATGGGTGAGACCCAGTTGCTTGTCAGGTTACACGAGTAAACACCTGTTGCAGAGGCACCATTGACTTAAGTTCGTTGGAGCAGAAGCCATGGAAGTATTTATAGAACAGACAGAGGGAATCCATATCCCGTCGGTGAAGAATTGCATGGAGTCGTGCCGCCAAGCCGGTTACTTTCACATTATTGATTCTCCTTTGAACCTTGTCAAGTTGCTCCTTATTTATTTGTGTAGTTTCCTGTCTTCTTCTCCTGACTCTCGTTTCTTTCTCTTTTATATCATGCCTAGAATCTCGTCTGGGATCCACTCATTTTTGTTTCTACGTCTGTTTTCCATTGGGATGATATCATTTGCCGGTGTCACTAACGCTTCTTTAAAGCTTCTCATTTTGAATCTCTGTTTCCAATTTTTCCGGCTTATATTTTTTTTACACTGTCCGGGTATTTTTCTACGAGTCTGTTTTATTTCATTTTGGGTGCTACGCTAGGCTTCTTCACTCTGCGAAGTTTCAACCTTAGTTTATATATAATCGAGATGAGGTCGCTTGCATAATTTTTACAATGAATAACTGTATTCCTGAATATATTATTTATAGTTATATAGTGTATTTGTTTCTATGTGTCGCTTGCTGGATTTTTCATGTACATAATCGTCTTGGTTGTTCTTGAAACAAGTTTTTGGTCAATACCTGATCTTTCGCGAATTTTCTCTTCTGTCATTGCGGATTCATAGTCTGAAGTTGCCAACTGTTGTACTTAACATATCAGCTTATCAAGAAAGATAACAACATCCACAAAATCAAGACTATATAGATTAAAATATTATATACGACTTCAAATGCTTCATAAGTAGTTACATATGTCATAATGCTACATGGCTATCTCGAGAAGTTACGTTACACCTACACGGGCATAGCTCAATTATAATTCATTTAAAGACATTTAAAACTTTCAATCATAAAACTAAGCATACGCCAAAACAATCCTTATTCCCCCATAGCTGAATACTTCAATCAACCAGGACACACATTAGAAAACTGCAAATGTTTAGTGATAGATTCCGATTTTAGTTCCACATACTTACACAGAAAGAAAGAAAAATACTAGATTTAAAATTAAATACATATAGGCTAGGGTTAAATAGGGACTTAGGTATCTTGAAACTTTATAAATATTTCAATAGTTAAACATATTTAGATACAATTAATTTTTTTTCTTTAAAACAACATTTAAAAATATTATTACAGTTAGATTTACGTTTAAAAATATTCAAACTCTATTGCTTTCTACATCACGCGACGAACGCTCTCACGACGGACGCTTCTAGTTTAAATTTTAAAATCATTTGTTTCTGATGAAAGGCCGAAATATCAAATATATATACATAATAATAGGAAGAAAGAAATACTGTCAAAAAATACATTTCTAACTTACAACTTTTTAGTAGTTTTTCCTATATATATATATATATATATATATATATGTGTGTGTGTGTGTGTGTGTGTGTGTGTGTGTGTGTGTGTGGAGGGGTCATTTTGAAACTCTTGAAAATATCAGTCAGTTAAGTGCCATACGTGATACACGTTTTGGCCGATAATATCTCTAAAGTATTGACATTGTTTTCTCCGGTAGACTGGTGGCCACCCAAGTCTATAGAACCCAGTCTGTCTTATTATTTACACCATAATTGGAAGGAAAAGATGGATTAATACCTTTTCCAAGTTAATGCAAGGAATTAAACTGGAATTCGAAATCGGCTCCCCGATTTCTCGTTCCGCGCCGATATTCACAGCACCAAAACGCACATCGTTGACAATAAAAAGAATCGATATTTTAGCAATTTTGAATATGCATATAGGTATTTTATAAGCCAAAATGTTCGCGAATATCTAAATGAAATTCGAGTTGCATTTAAAAGGCATCTTCTTATTGAGGTCTTGACTTTAATAGAAAAATTACTGGAAGACATCTTGAAGCCACGTAAATTGAATTCTTTGAAAAGCCATATAATTTTTGGAAGAGACAGCCGTCAATACAGAAACAAGAAATAACATTTTATTTGTAAATTGTAGTTTTCTCATACAGGAATTAAGATGTAGATTAGATCGATAGCATCAAGATGACTACAGTATATCAAATAAATACAATATTTAGATATTTGAGGCACCGTTTCTCAATATTGGCAATATGACATGGTGTACATTGCGATAATCATTAAAATGTTGGAAAAATATAATCCTGATATGAGGTAATAAAAGTCGCTTTATTTGAATAAGTTTTATTCTTCTAATTTTGTTCACGCTACTCTCAGTTTAATTACTGGAATAGTTTTTATGTTTTCCTCTAAAGCAGTTACGATTTATTTGTGGTAAAGTATCAAGAAAACGCTTCTAATAAAAACAATGATAAATGTAAGCTTTCTATTCTAAAACGTTTTCTATTTAAACGTGAACAATCATTCTATTGTACAAGATATACAGGTTAATCTTGGATTTACAGATTGCGGAACGACTCCACGAAAACTATATCTGCACCCTCCCACACATGTATATATATATATATATATATATATATATATATATATATATATATATATATATATATATATATCAGCATGTGGTGTGGGTATAGAAGAATCCCAAAAAATTATCTTGTATATACAGTGGTAGGATAACTCTCTAAGAGAGCTCTAAATATATATGTATATGAATATATATAAAGCAAAAATAAGGAAAATTAAGCCAGACACGTTATTTCATGGTACATCGGAAGTGTAGGCCAATTTCAGGCGAACCATCAAAAAGACCTAAAAAAAAAAACGAATATATATATATATATATACATTACTAAAAAAACGAATATATATATACACTACTAAAAAAACGAATATATATATATATATATATATATATATATATATATATATATATATACTATCAGCCATATTTACTAGGCCACCCCAGTGTATTAAAAAAGGATGTATTTCATAATATTTTTAGTATTTATTGCCAAGTAAATAATTGTAAATGAAAATAGACTGGTTCTTTTGTTAATACTGCACAATACCATGTGCATCAAATGAATTTATAAATATTTAATAATTACCTATATTACAGTTTCATCAATGAAAGAATTAAAAAAATTTAGAGTGATTCAGACGAGTTCATCTTTGCTTACTTGCCTTCTACAATTTTCCAAAGTAATAATAATAAAAGAAGCATTCTATTTTCATTTAGAATTATCCACTAAAAATAGTATGAAATACATCATTTCTTTTAAAAACCTGCCCGGTAGTGTGTGTGTGTATATATATATATATATATATATATATAAACACTTGTCTGTTTGCATATATTCAATTTTTATATATAACTTAAAACCAGCTGTCTATGTAATTATGAATAAACTGTGACTATATGCATGTCTCTACATATATATATATATATATGTAGAGAGAGAGAGAGAGAGCGAGAGAGACAGAAAGAGAGTGACACACACAGAAAGAGAGAGAGAAAGAGACACAGACAGAGAGAGAGAAAAAGAGAGAAAGAGAGAGACACACAGAAATAGAGACACAGAAAGAGAGAGAGAGACACAGAAAGAGAGAGACACACACACAGAAAGAGAGACACAGAAAGGGAGAGAGAGACATACAGAAAGATGGACACAGAAAGAAAGAGAGGCACAGAAAGAAAGAGACACACACACAGAAAGAGAGACACACAGATAGATAGACAGATAGATAGATAGACAGACAGACAGACAGACAGATAGATAGATAGATAGATAGATAGATAGATAGATAGATAGATAGATAGACAGGTAGATAGTCAGGTAGTGAGGTTAATTTTTCTATTAGTTTGTAAGCAACGCCAATAACAAATGCACGGTACGGACATTGCGTGGAGTTGATTAACGTCTAAGAACGTCTGTTGCTGTTTGCCGTTAAATTTATTGATGAGAAAAAATGTGAGATACAGCGGTGTTTGAAAAGGAAACATAATTCGAAGCCGGTTCGTGAGTTATAAGAAAAAGACTAGAAGAGGTTAATAAAGCGAAAGTAGAGAAAACAAACGATCGAATTCTTGCGGGGGTGTAAAGTTGGCGAAAACAAAACAGTCTTTTGAATCTGTCAGTGACGAATATATATGTAAAAAAAAAAAAATGAAGAAAATAAACTTAAAATGAGAGAAATAAACAAAAGAATACGTCTTCACTTTCATTTTCTCTTTTTGTTTCTTATGAAAGAGATCTTTAATTTTCTCAACCCACCACGACATTCTTCCAATCGCTGAATTAATGATACTCTGTGAAAAAGAATGAAAGAAATGTACAATTTTGATAAACGCTAACGAAAGTGAAAAACACGAGAAAAACTTAACTAAAAACATAACAATTATATAAACAAGATGTTATAACATTTTGGCAAAATCTTTGAAGTGGATCTATAAAATTAACAATCCAGACATGAAATGTAATATATGGAAGCACATTTTTAGTTTTCTCAATCTGAGAAAATATTTTTGGAAACAGGCCAAAATATGATTATTTTCTATTTGTTTTCTAGATATTTTCTTTCTGTAGATGATAGATTTTTCTGGCTATGAATTTCCTGTTTATAACGAATGAAGAGAATATATTCGAACAGCGATGAATATTCTTGAGAAATGAGAAAAAAAAAAAGAAAACTATTTTTTTCAGTTTTTTTTATTTTATTTACTTTGTATTCAATTTCACAATATTTTCATGAAATCACTTCCATCTATGGAAAATTTAATGATAATACCAATACCATACATTCATGTACTCACGCACTTGAAATCATATGCGATAAAAATAAGAAATATATATATATATATATATATATATATATATATATATATATATATATATATATATATATTCAGGTGACAAGGATGATTTATCAATCTTTTATTGAGTTTTTACAGCCATCTAACATTTTTATATTTTTAGTAGTTAAAGAATAAATAATGTCCATATTTTTTCATAATTTTTTAGTTATTCTCTGTGTGTTGGATTAGAACGTAGTTGTTAATGTGTGAAGTAAATCTACACAGTAAAAACTGCCATGTAGTACAACACATGGAGAATAAACAACAGTTTTAAAGCACTGACCGAAAGTACTGGTAACAATAAAATCTATGGAAATGTTTTATATTCATAAATCCTAACAAACGGAAAATATATTAGAAGGCTGAACACCACAATATAAATATTGTTCTCTATTATATATATATATATATATAAAGAAACTTGGTTATAAACAACCGACAATTTGAAATTATTTGTTTGAACATTATTTTTATCGATACTCGTATTTAAGCAAATATTCTGGTTTTAATTAAAAGTATTATAAATTTATATCTACTGGCCTGATTTTTTACGATAAATTTTAATTACGAAAATGTGTGTCATTACTGCCGAATTTTCGTAATAAATATTTATCGTAAATAATCAGGACAGCAGATATAAATATATATATATGTGTGTGTGTGTGTATGTGTGTGTGTGTTTGTATGTTTTTATACATATATATATATATATATATATATATATATATATATGAAATGATTTGTTTGAACATTATTTTTTATCGATACTCGTATTTAAGTAGATATTCTGTTTTTAATTAAAAAGTATTATATATTTATATCTGCTGTCCTGATTATTTACGATAAATATTTATTACGAAAATTCGGCAGTAATGACACACATTTTCGTAATTAAAATTTATCGTAAAAAATCAGGCCAGTAGATATAAATTTATAATACTTTTAATTAAAACCAGAATATTTGCTTAAATACGAGTATCGATAAAAATAATGTTCAAACAAATAATTTCAAATTGTCGGTTGTTTATAACCAAGTTTCGTTATATATATATATATATATATATATATATATATATATATATATATAGAAAATCTACTGCTAAGAAGGTTGGGTCACTATGTCGATTCAGGATGTTTTTTCCACCTGAATCCATCCTGCATATATACAAGTCAACCATCCTTCCGTGCTGGAGTACTGCTGCCATTTATGGTCAGGTGCCCATGCCGTTCTCCTCGGTGTTCTTGACAAGCTCCAAAGGAGAGTCTGTAATGTGATAGGTACTGATCTGGCGACTCGACTGCAGCCACTTTCCCATCGTCGAAATTTGGCCTCCCTCTGTCTCTTCTATAAATATTTTCATGGCTTCTGCTCGGATGAGCTTAAGTCACTGATGCCTCCTCAACAGGTGTTTACCCGTGCAAACAAACTGGCAACTGGGTCCCACCCATTCACAGTCAGGTTAGCCAAATGCAGACGCCAATTCTACTTCTGCAGCTTCCTCTCTCGCACTTCCCGCCTGTGGAACTCACTCCCGTATTCTTGCTTTCCTGACGGCTACAACCTCCAGAAATTTAAATGCAATGTCAATACTCATCTACTAACCACTGGCCTCTAGCTCTCTCCCCTCACCTGTATAACCTTCCCTTTCTCTCCTCCTATGTATCTGTCATCGCACCTTCTTTCTCAGCTTTCTATTGTTCCTTTCTAACTAGCTTGTACTCCTCACTCTTTTCTAATTAATCTTTTTACATTTATGTAACCCCCTGCACATCAGTGGCGTTTCCGCCTTGCTCGGGGCAAAATGATTAAATATATATATATATATATATATATATATATATATATATATATATATATATAATCATCCGCAGACAGATCTGTTTCTCTGTATCACAGCTTATCTTTACCTTTAAACATCCGATTGCATTTTAAATTGAAACCCGACAGAATTGGCGTCAGTCGTCGATTCCACCTCTGAGTTATGGGCGCTGGGTAGGAGGCGGCAGACTTTTAGCACATGATGTATCATACACCAATAGCCAGAGTGTTCCAATTCTTTACTGAATGAGCGATGCGTAGCTGCTAGAGTAGCTACTGTTTTTTCAAATCTACCATTCTTCCAGAGTGCTCAATCAAATATATTGTCCCCTTAATATTTTCCATGAACTAAACACATCCTCGCGAAACACAAAAACCCACGAAGCAAAGAACGCAATATATAATTTATTTTTAGGTATATATTAATCTTATATAAACCCACTCCTTACTAATATTAACCTACCCTCTATCTGTTTTACTCTTTGCCACACTCTTATATAGCATTCCCTGTATAAAGACTTTTGTATTCATGAAAATATATACTGAAATCTCGGTTTGCAATAGAGTTGTAACTGTTGCAATTGACCAGGCTTACTCTTAAATTACTGTAGGCACATATTGCACAAGAGTTATAAAAACATAAGTATCATTGCATATTTGAAACGTAAGACTATGACTCATAATTTACTAAAGTTCTTTTCTTACGTAAAAAATTAGTAATATTGATACATAATTAAGCATTACAGTGAGTCGTTTACGGTCTCTTATACGTACAGACTAGGCGAGAAAACGGGACCTATTGTGTGAAGACCTTCTTCCTATGATGTTTATTTTGTAAAATGGTACCATATAGTCTTCGTGTATTTTTTTGTTTTTAATGGGTTTTATTTTTTCTGATGGGAATATATCTATTTTACTCTAAAATACATTAAAGTAACGAATTTAATGGTATTCGATTTTCCCGTTGATTTTCTGTTATTTTTGTATTTTCCTCGATATTAAATTATATATATATATATATATATATATATATATATATATATATCAAGAGCCCGCTATACAATGAACCACAAAAGTTTAATCAGGAAACGGAACACTGTATTTTGTATTTTATATATATATTGAAGAAACACTATTATATATATATATATAACATTGTGATGATCCACGTATACTGTCTTAATATGTATAGGAAAAACTACTGAAAAGTTGTAAGTTTAAAAATGTATTTTTTGACAGTATTTATTTCTATTATAAATAATATAAATAATAATATAAATATATATAATAGAAATAAATGAATACTGTCAAAAAAATAAATTTTTAAACTTACAAATCTTTTGTAGTTTTTCCTATATATATATATATATATATATATATATATATATACAATACAGTATATACGGAGGATGGTATGTATAAAGGTTTAGAAAGCCGTGTAAGAGTAAACCCCGGGAAACAGTTGCCTTTATAAAAAAAAAAGAATGGTCATTCATGATAAAATCTGGTTAGATTTAATTAGAATGAGTTAATCAGTCTAAGACATTTCCAGACATAAGCGTTCAACTTGTGAAAGTACCCCGTATGCCAAGTACTGTTAAATAGTTTCCAGATATCCAACGTAAAAGCTAGAGTTTCACAATTTTCATCTAAACTAGGATCAGCTATAATAATTAGCACATCAGCAGTTAATCAAAAGAAGTTAATGTCGTATTGTTTAACTAAAAAAACTGCGATGTGAGGTACTTAACAAATAAAGAGTTAATTTGAAGCTCTTGTAATTTTCCAAAAACGAGGTAAAATACTGATAGGTAGTTAGTAAGAAGTACCACAATGCTCTGCTTGTGTTCTTAAAATCTGGAACTTCAGAAGAGGTTATCTAACAAGCATCAAACAATAAAAGTAAGACATTTATTGTAGAATTAACACATGAGGTATTTCATGTTCGTTCTTTTCATAAAGCCACGATTGGAAGTTATGATTTATCTCCCTCTAAAACTGCAAGTAACTTGTTCACCACTGCTGTAGCAAGGTATTGAACTCAAAACTCTTTTTGGTCACAAAACTCTTTTTGGTCACCAACGTCTATATCCACTGGGCCGTGTGTCCTTAAGGAATTAGGATGATATATCCCAGTGATTGTTATAAAGGGTTCTGAAGAAGGCCGGAGTGTACAACGGTCGAAACCTCGTACAATGGCAACAAAGATGAGGATAATAGTCCGAATAATGTAAATACACTAAATATTACTTCATCTCAGAAACACCTAAAAATCTAATATATATTTCGGATTTAAATGACCGAATATGCGTCGAGTTATTTGTATTCATCTATGCGAAAATACCCTTGGGAAATATATGTATCCATCGCTTCTCTCTAGAGCAGCTAAGATAAAAAAGAAAAAGAAAAAGGAAAAAGGAAAAAAGAAAAAGAAAAAAAGAAAAAAGAAAAAGTAAAAAGAAAAAGAAAAAAAGAGAAAGAAAAAGAGAAAAAGGAAAAAGAAAAAGAAAAATGAATATGAAAAAGAAAAAAGAAAGAAAAAGAAAAAAAGAAAAAGAAAAAAGAAGAAAAGATACATAAAAAAGAAAAAAAAAGTAAAAGTGAAAAAAAGAAAGATAGTAGAACTTATATCTGGAAAGGTCATGGTTATCTCTCCAAAAATATTAATTAGATATTGAGGCACAAACATATGTTTCGGCTTTAAACTGTAGAAGTTTTCATAACATATTCGTCTTCTATGCACCGTGTCACATCAGATTCTAGGCGATCATCGCTTTCCACATCTTCCTATCATTAGTGGCTGTTAGCACGCATTCTCCAGCTACTCTTTTCAAACCCTGCTCTCCATTCACTTGCACCAGATCGTTGCTACGTGTTGCTTTACTCTGTCTTTTTTCCCTCTACCTGACCTGTGAGTATCATATACTCCAAGCCATTGTTCCTCATTACAGGTCCAAATAATTTTAGCCGTCTTTCCTGACGTTAAATATTATTTTCCTTTTCATTTCCATTCTCTCCAAACCTCATCGTTGCTCACAAGTTCGGTCCATAGTATCCTCAGCATCCTTCTGTAGAACCACTTGAAGCGACTGAAATGTGGTTCTACAGAAAGATGCTGCGAATATCATGGATCGAGCATGTGGGCAATGATGAGGTTTAGAAATGATGGAAACGCAAAGGAAATTTATAGTAAACATCAGGAAGAGACAGCTGAATTTACTGGGACATGCAATGAGAAAAGAGGACTTAGGGAACCTGATACTAACAGGCCAGATATAGGTAAAATTGAGACAGGGGATAGCAACGGATAATATATTTGAAGGACCTACTCAGTTGGATGATGGAACGTGGATTGCATGGTATAACAGGAGAAGGCGTGCTAAGAGCCATCAGGGATAGGGAGACGTGAAAAGCCATGATCGCTAAAGAGACAGGGTACATAGAATATAGTTCTCACTTCCTTGCCGAGCGATCTTTTTTTACTCAAATTGTTTGATTTTGTTTTATTTTAACAAAATTAATTTAAGCCAACTGTCCAAATTGAGTGAATGCATTTCTTTGGCTCAATAAATCCCCACGTAAAGTTCTACACGATGCAGTCAAATTATTTTATTGCGATGATAAAAGTAACTTTTTGCAGATGATGTCATTTATCTGAACTTCAGTAGGATCTTATATTATTACGCTTTTCCGATATTCTACTGCATTCATTTATAGGTTTCATGAGACGTTCGGAAATTGATTTTAATCAATTTCTTCTAGGCAAGGTAATAATGCCAATAAAATGAACTTGGTTACAGAATATAAAAAAGAAACACAAAAATTAGAAGAAGCCAGAAATTCAATCCCAAACAGGAAACAATCGATAAATATCTACTCCTGTCCAAAATACTGGGGAGGAACATAAACTGAACAAGAGGAGAACCTTTTAATATTTTGGCGATATGTTTATATATTTAATATCTAAATACTTTTAAGTATATTATGATCATGTTTCCCAGTCTCTTAGAAGAAAATATACTTAATTCTTCCTTGTTTTAACAATTTCGGCCTTCTTAATACATCAACAGTGCGTCATGTTTTTAATCCTTGCTGCATTCCGTTATTGGTCTTCGGTAGCTTATTGAGTTTTAGCGCTTTAAATAACATATCTACAGAGAGTGATATATTTCTTTAGCAATGTGTTTCTGGAGAAAATTTCAAATCATATGGTGTTCAGTTATAGGCATTTAATTCAGTACAATTTTGGAAAATTTTACAAGGCAGCCAGGAAGCCTTTGCTTCGGCCAGCCAATAAGAGACTAGCATAGGGAAGAGAGAACAAAAACTGGACAGCAGAACAGTTAACAAAAGGACCATTCTATTTTTCAATTAGAATTATCCACTTGGCAATAATTACTAAAACTATTATGAAATATATTATTTTTTGTAAAATCTGGGGTGGCCTAATAATTATGGCCGGTACTGGTTTGGCGGAAAAAACATTAATTTTAGCAGCAATGTCGAACTGCTAAAGAAACCTGCTTGTCATATCAATTACTCCTTCTGTCCATCTAAAGAAGGTGAGGGTACACTGGACATGTTTGTACTGTAGCCAGTTTTAACTTTATTGAATTTCAAAAAATTCTTCTTAATTACTAATTGAACAATAACCAATGTAAAGGATTTGTTGCAGAAAGTGATGGTAATAAACTTGATTTCATCATCCAACTCTGTTTTAGACAAAATCATTAAGGAACTATGAGTAAATCCCTGTGACTAATATTTTTAATACTGTTATATATAAAATATAACATTAATAAAAATGTATATATATACGCTCTCACACCCTGATTGAGCACTCTAGAAGAATGGTAGACTTTGAAAAACAGTAGTTACTCTGGCATGTACGCATCGCTCATTCAGTAATGGATTAGAGCACATTGGGCGGGTATAATGACAATATACACGCTAAAAGTCTGCCTTCTCCTAACGAACGCCCATAAACTTGAGGTAGAATCACCAACTGACACCAATTCAGTCGGGTTTCAACCTGGTTAAAAGCAATCGGAGTCTAACCGTACTGATGAGCTGTGATACAGCGAAACAGATCTGTCTGAGGATGACTATATATATTAGAGATCCTATGTCGAAATGTACATCCGACACCTTTGAACTTTGAAAATTTTCTCTAATTTAATATATATATATATATATTGGAGTAGATAGACTAAACTATCGCCCGGTTCACGCTCCACCCACATCTTTTGAACAGGTGAAGAGACTCATCCCTTGTATCCTGTTTAGGACGCGGTTTCCGGTTTTCTCTTTTCCAATCTTTTCACTCTTTTCTCTCTTTATTTTTTTTTCAATTGCAATAGATAGACTAAACTATCGCCCGGTTCACACTCCACCCACGTGTGTTGAACAGTTCAAGAGGTTCCTCCCTTGTTCCCTGTTTAGGATGTGGTTTCCGGCCTTCTCTTTTCCATTCTTTTTACCCTTACGTAGCCCCATGCGCATCAGTGGCGTTATCGCCTTGCTTGTGGTGATATGATTAAAAAAATAAAAATAAAAAATATATATATGTATATATGTGTGTGTGTGTGTGTGTGTGTGTGTTTGTGTGTGTGTGTGTGTGTGTGTGTGTGTGTGTGTGTGTGTATGAATGATAAATAATTGTTCATTTTTTTGGTTTCGTTGAATGACTAGAGAAAAAGTTAAATCACATACTGTCAAATTTTAGTGTGACATAAAAAGCATACTTAATAATAATTAAGCAAAGTACAAAATACAAACAAATATATGAAATTTGTAATGTTTAATAACTATGTTGTTGAGTCTCTTCTAAGGTTTTGATTTAAAACCGAATTATTTCTGATGCTTTTCTGGAATTTGGATTCCTCTTATGATACGCATATAAGTTACGAGATACGTGTTCTTTCAATATATTATTTCCGAATAAGCTGAGCTCTGTAGTAAGATCACAGACAGCCCAAAATTGTATTATGTATGGTTCTGTCAAAGCAAAGAATTGGTTGTCTCAAAAATCTAAAATCCACTTGAAAAGTACAATAAATTCTCATAGCGCATTAATTTCCTTGAGTTCATTTACCAAACAGCCGTGTGTACATAGCATGAAATTGAAAAATATTTCAAATTTACATTTAAGACATATATTTAAATATAATTCTATCGGATTTAAATTCGAAAGAACGATCTGAATGAAATCGTTCTTTTATTCTTTTCCTTCTTTTCCAGGTATTTTTTAGAATCCTCATTTCATTTCATTGAATGAAAGAAATGTATAATTTCGATAAACGCAAACGAAAACGATTTCTGTAATGCTTTAAACTACATCATTTCTTCGATAACAACATTTCTTCGAGAAAATAAAATTAATTTCGAAACGATGATAAAGATTAAATAAGGTATACATTAATTCACATGAATAAATGATATATAAAAATTTAGTTTATTTTAAATCTAAAATGGTTGAGAGACGTGGAATATTCAGCTTTCAGAATAGGTAGCGATTTACATATAAATATGTTCAGTCATAATTAATTTCCATTTTTAGTATTCAGTTGTAATATGAAATATAGTCTCCTAAATAATAAGCATAATTGATATTTAAGAATAATCTAACATGTATAACTTTCTGATTGTAGTGACAGCGTACACAGTGGTTTGAAAATGAATGGCGCTTCAGTGTGATCTACTTGCATGCTTCTTCTTGATCGTGTGATCTAGCCTTAAGAATATGGCCTTCATGTCCAATTCTACTGTAGTGCATGATCTACATTTTAAAAATAATAATGAAAACGACATAAAATAGTAATGAGTATGATGTCAAATTACATCCGGCAGAAAGGCTTCTGATCAGAAAATTGGAACTTGTTTTAGGGGCACGAAACTACATCATAATTCCTTCTGCTCCCAGGTCTACTCTAATGGGGAGTGATAGCATCTGTTAGGGTCTCAGGTACAAGCAAATAGAAAACCTCAAACAAAATAAAAATACTATGAAAGTATAAAAATACATATACATAATATATACATATTTATAATAAAATGAATAACAATATCTATTTATATCAAACTCATCAATAATACCTGTTTATAGTATAATATTAATATTAATAATAATAATAACACCTGTTTATAGTCAAATAATAGTAAAACCTGTTTATAGTAAAATAATAATAATATTTGTTTATAATAAAATAAAACTTCATATTTATAATAAAATGACTAACAATACCTATTTATATAAAAATTATCAATGGTATTGTTTATAATAATAATAATAATAATAATAATAATAATAATAATAATAATCCCTTACTATTCTGCATATCATTAATAGCACTAACCAGTCAACTTAATAAGACAGAATGTGGCTATAAAATAGGCCAAAAGAAAATAAGCCATCTATTTTACATGGATGACTTAAAGTTATATGCTAAGAATGATAATGAGCTGGAAGGTCTTCTGCAAACTGTAAAATGCTTCAGCGAAGACATTGGAATGAAATTTAATTTGAATAAATGTGCTAAAGCTACAGTTTTACGTGGATCAATACAAGAAACATCCTCAATTAGCCTAGACCCTGCTGTAACAATAAAAGAATTGAAACCAGAAGAAGCTTATAAATACCTAGGTGTAAATGAGAGCGAAAACATTCACCATAAAAAAATGAAAGAAATAGTGCGTAAAGAGTACTATAGAAGGCTACGAATGATATTAAAAACTGAATTAAATTCACAGAACAGAGTTATGGGCATTAATAGCCTTGCAATCCCAGTTGTCCAATATAGCTTCAACATCTTAAACTGGACTCTCAACGACATCAGACGAATGGATGTTAAAACAAGAAAGCTTCTTTCTAAGCATAAGATGCATCATCCAAAGGCTGATGTAGACCGTCTATACATACCCCGTAAAGAAGGTGGAAGGGGTCTTATTCAGCTGGAATTGCCATACAAGACAACAACTATTGGCTTACTAACATACATAGAAACAACAAAGGATGGGATGATACAATTAGTAAGGCAACATGAAGTAAGAAAGAAAAAATATTCAATAATAAAAGAAGGCAGTAAATATAAACAAGATTTACAGTTAGTAGATTCTGTAGAAAAGCAAAACAGTAGCCAAGAGCCAACTACTGCGGCAAAAAATATGAAAATGAAAGCCAAAGATAAAGCTCTTGAAAAGATGAAACAGCGCTGGCAGGACAAACCTCTGCATGGCCAATATCCAGTACGTGCCAATAAATCCAATGTTGACAAAGTTAATACTCATCGATGGTTACGTGCATCTGGATTAAAGTCTGAAACTGAAGGATTTATACTTGCAGCACAAGACCAAAGTCTTTTCACGAGAAACTTTCAGGCAAATATTATGCATAATAATATGGATCCAAAATGAAGGTTTTGTGATAAACACCAAGAAACAATAGACCACCTAATCTCAGGCTGTTCTGTGCTTGCCCCAAACGAATATAAAAATCGCCACGATAGAGTTGGGCAATATTTACATTGGGCAATGTGCAAACATTATGGAAAAGCTGTAAACAAACACTGGTATGAACATCATCCAGCACCGGTTACAGAAATGGAAGATGTAACCATTCTATGGGATTACACCATCCACACAGACAGAAAAATTGAAGCAAACAGGCCAGACATTATTGTTAAAAACCAGAAGGAGAAAACTTGTCTATTAATTGATATGGCTTGTCCAGCGGATTGTAACATAGCAATCAAGGAATTTGAAAAACTGTCAAAATATAAAGACCTGGAAATTGAAATAGAAAAAATGTGGAAATTGAAAACAAGAGTTGTGCCAGTGATAGTAGGTGCACTTGGAATGATAAAAAATGGAACAAACCAACACATTGAAAGAATCCCTGGAAACCCCAGCTTAAGAGATATACAAAAAATTGTCTTATTAAGTACAGCCCACACACTAAGGAAAGCTTTATCTATGTAATGCTGAGGATGATAGGGAAGATAGAAAAACATGAAATGGAGCCATAACAACACGCCCCTACCTGCCTTAGGTCTCCCCGCAGACTTGGTTGGTAGTGAGACCAAAGCAGAAATCGAAATATGATGAAGAATGACATAATAATAATAATAATAATAATAATAATAATAATAATAATAATAATAATAATAAAGCACACAATTGGAAATTCCCAGGTATAGATAAAATTCCTAACTTTTGGCTATATTATTTAAATGCAGCACATAAAAAACTAGCCAAAGAACTTCAAGAAATGGTTGACGATCCCACTAAAATTCCTGCATGGATGACCAAAGGAATTACATTTTTTCTACCCAAGAATGGTGACACAAACAACCCGAAAAACTACAGACCAATTACATGTCTTCCGACAACATTTAAACAATTAACATCTATTTTAACAAAACAGACATATTTATTCTTAGAAAGAAATGACATGACTTGAACAAAAAGGGTGCAAACGCGGCTGTTATGGTTGTAAAGACCAATTGCTGATTAACAAAATGATCCTGGAAGACTGCTACAGTACAAAGAAAAATCTTAGTACAGCCTGGATAGACTATCGAAAGGCATTCGATAGTGTGCCACATGACTGGATTTTAAAGACTTTAAATATATACAAGATATCGCCCGTCATCATCAATTTAATCAAACAGTGCATGTCTTTATGGAAAACAACCCTATACCTCAATCATATAAATGGAACCTATAAGTCTGATGAAATAAACATCAAAAGAGGTATATTTCAAGGTGATTCTTTATCTCCCTTACTATTCTGCATATCATTAATAGCACTAACCAGTCAACTTAATAAGACAGAATGTGGTTATAAAATAGGACAAAAGAAAATAAGCCATCTATTTTACATGGATGACTTGAAGTTATATGCTAAGAATGATAATGAGCTGGAAGGTCTTCTGCAAACTGTAAAATGCTTCAGCGAAGACATTGGAATGAAATTTAATTTGAATAAATGTGCTAAAGCTACAGTTTTACGTGGATCAATACAAGAAACATCCTCAATTAGCCTAGACCCTGCTGTAACAATAAAAGAATTGAAACCAGAAGAAGCTTATAAATACCTAGGTGTAAATGAGAGCGTAAACATTCACCATAAAAAAATGAAAGAAATAGTGCGTAAAGAGTACTATAGAAGGCTACGAATGATATTAAAAACTGAATTAAATTCACAGAACAGAGTTATGGCCATTAATAGCCTTGCAATCCCAGTTGTCCAATATAGCTTCAACATCTTAAACTGGACTCTAAACGACATCAGGCGAATGGATGCTAAAACAAGAAAGCTTCTCTCTAAGCATAAGATGCATCATCCAAAATTGATGTAGACCGTCTATACATACCCCGTAAAGAAGGTGGAAGGGGTCTTATTCAGCTGGAATTGTCATACAAGACAACAACTATTGGCTTACTAACATACATAGAAACAACAAAGGATTGGATGATACAATTAGTAAGGCAACATGAAGAAAGAAAGAAAAAATATTCAATAATAAAAGAAGGCAGTAAATCCAAACAAGATTTACAGTTAGTAAATTCTGTAGAAAAGCAGAACGGAAGCCAAGAGCCAGCTATTGCGGCAAAGAATATGAAAATGAAAGCCAAAGATAAAGCTCTTGAACAGATGAAACAGCGCTGGCAAGACAAACCTCTGCATGGCCAATATCCAGTACGTGCCAATAAATTCAATGTTGACAAAGTTAATACTCATCGATGGTTACGTGCATCTGGATTAAAGTTTGAGACTAAAGACTTTATTCTTGCAGCGCAAAACCAAAGTCTTTTCAATAGAAACTTTCAGGCAAATATTATACATAATAATATGGATCCAAAATGAAGGTTTTGTGATAAACACCAAGAAACAATAGACCATCTAATCTCAGGCTGTTCTGTACTTGCCCCAAATGAATATAAATATCGCCACGATAAAGTGGGGCAATATTTACATTGGACAATGTGCAAACACTATGGAAAATCTGTAAACAAACACTGGTATGAACATCACCCAGCACCGGTTACAGAAATAGAAGATGTCACCATTCTATGGGATTACACCATCTACACAGAGAGAAAAATTGGAGCAAATAGGCCAGACATTATTGTTAAAAACCAGAAAAAAAACTAGTCTGTTAATTAATATGGCTTGTCCAACGGATTGTAACACAGCAACAAAGGAAATTAAAAAACTGTCAAAATATAACGACCTGGGAATTGAAATAGAACAAATGTGGCAATTGAAAACAAGAGTTGTGCCAGTGATAGTAGGTGCACTTGGAATGATAAAAAATGGAACAAAACAACACATTGAAAGAATCTCTGGAAACCTCAGCTTAAGAGATATAAAAAAAATTTCTTATTAAGTACAGCCCACATACTAAGGAGAGCATTGTCTATGTAACGCTATGGATGAGAGGGGAGATAGAAAAAAACATGAAATGGGGCCATAACAACACACCCCGACCTGCCTTAGGTCTTGGTTGGTAGTGTGATCATAGCAGAAATAAAAATATGATTAAAAATTGCATAATAATAATAAAACTGCTGGAAAGGTGTGAACTGAGTTAATTACAAGACGACAATAAAACGAGTTCAGAACACATTGAACAGAATTATTTTACGGAAAACAAGAACAGTGTACAAGAAGCCATGGAAGAAATCAAGAACCATATAAGTCAAATACAATATATTGCAATGGAGGAACGATAACAGCTACCAAAATTACAAACATCAAAGTAGAACCTCGAAATCATTAAGCTCTAAAATTAATTTGGGATGAAAGATACACTCATATAAATCTCAATGAAGCAATATATGCATCAGCAATAGCAGCAGCAAAAACATTGGATATCAAATTTAAAACAAGGCAGTCTCGCAGACATGAGGATCCAACTTGGAAAACAAAAATAGAAAAAGAAATCGAACAACTTAGATGTGAACTATCAGTACTCGATGAACTGACAAGGAAAATAAACTTAAGAATTTGAAATGGCAGAAGAGTCGAAAGAAAATACAGCATTAGAAATGAAAATGAAGTTCTATCAACTAAGGAAAAAATAAAGCAAACAATACAACTGAAGGTTCAAAAAATATAACGCTATGAGAAAAGATCAAGATTCTACAGACAAAACAAGATTTTTCAAACCGATGCAAAGAAATTTTACAGGGAAATCGGTAAAAAGAATTGAAGTGATAGTCCCCCCCCCCCAAAAAAAAAATGAAAAATTTATACAGCTCTGGGAAAAAATATGGGCTTGCCCTAAAGAACAAAACAAAGAAGTAGGTTGGATTGCACAAGAGATGGAACGAATTGAAAATAAACCAGAACTGACATGGGCTGGAATCACACAAGAGGATGTTAAATGTGCACTGAAAAAAGCACACAATTAGACATTTCCAGGTATAGATAAATTTCCTAACTTTTGGCTATATTATTTAAATACAGCACATAAAAAACTAACCAAAGAACTTCAAGAAAAGGCTAACGATCCCATTAAATTCCTGCATGGATGACCAAAGAAATTAAATTTTTTCTACCCAAGAATAGCGACACGAACAACCTTGAAAACTACAGACCACTTACATGCCTTCCTAAAACATGAAATGGAGTCATAACATCACACCTCGACCTGCCTTAGGTCTTTCCGAAAACTTGATTGGTGGTGCGACCATAGCAGAAATAGAAATATGATGAAAAATGACAACATAATAATATTACCTGTTCATAGTAAATAAGAATAATACCTGTTTATAATAAAATAAAAATACATGTTTATATTAAAATGACGTACAATACCTATTTATATGAAACGTATCAATAATACCTGCTTATAGTAAAACAACCAACAATGCATTTTATCTATAATTGAATATTTGCAATTACATTCAAAATATATTCAATGAAATTATAAAATTGCGTTCAACATATATAGATTTCGGCATTAAATAACCCATAATATCAAGTTTCATCAAATCTGTAACATCAACACATATCATTGAATCTAGTAATTATGTTCACACAAACATGTATATGCACAAAAAGCGTGTATAATCAACGATGTGTTCAATTGTGAAAACAGAGAGGTATATATATATATATATCATATTTCATTAATTCCATGCTTCCAAGAAATTTAAATTTCGGTAGAAAATGACTCATAAGAAATTTATATGCTATTAAACAAATGAGACAAAATATACCAATCAATTCAGATATGTAGGACCAGAATTTTTTTTACGATTTTTTCTTCTTTATGTGCCGAATCCTTTTAGGATGTTAGCGATCTTGGACTTCCACTTGGCTCTGTCTCTTGTCGCTCTCAATATTTTTCTCTTAATATCAGGTTCAATGGATATCGGCTCGGAACGAGAAATCGGGGAGCCGAGTTAAAATTCCTGTTGAATTCCTTGAATTCACTTACACGCAAATAACTTTTGGGAAAGGTAATAATCCGACTCTTCCCTCCAGTTATGGGCTAAATAACAGGACAGATTGGGTTCTATAGCTCTGGTCGGCAACTAGTCTCCCGCAGAAAGCAATGGCAACCAAGTGCGTGATAATCTTCTACCCAGTCTGTCATGTCGCTTTCAAGACATGATCGCTCAAAGCGTGTATCACGTATGGCTTTTAACTGACTGACTCATCTCTTCTAAGACTCGCTCCGCTATCCATTTGCTCATAACATAACAAGTATGTCTCACGCTGCGTTCCCCTGTAGTTCTTTCCCTTTATCCGACCTGTGAGTAATAAATTCTCTAGCCCCCTTTCTCATTACATGTGCTTGGAAGTTCATTTGTCTCTTTCTGATATTTAGTATAAGTTTTCTACTCATTTGCATCCTTTCAAACACCTCATTGCTGCACACGTGTTCTGTCCATGGTATCCTCAGCATCCTTCTGTAAAACCACATTTCTGTTGCCTTAAGCCACTCATTTACCCTTGAGGAGAGCGTTCAGCATTCACTTCCATACAGAAAGACAGATAAAACATATCAATCCAGCACTCTTTTCTTTGTTTCTAAATTTATTATTTTTATTATAATTCCATTTATTTAACTATTCGATTACTGCTATGGCCACACTACCTACGGAGAAAAACTTAACTCAGGTTGTTGTGCGTTGTTATGTATACATTTGATTTGTTTTTTTTCTATTTCACATCACTAGCGTTACATAGCCAAAGTTTATCTTACTGTGGGGCTGTATTTATAAAGACAATTTTTTGTATAATTCTTAAGGTGGGATTTTCAGAGATTCTTTTATTGTATTTTTTTATTCTTTTTTATCATTCTAAGCACAACTCCTATCACTGGTACTAATTATTTCTTCTTCATTTGATAGATTTTGTATACACATTTCATTCCGATACCAGCAAAGATATAAGGTAAAAAATGGTAACATTACATTTCCACTGATCATTTTTTAAAACTAAAATCACACACATCTTATAGAGATGAAGATCTTCATATTGTGTGACCTGTACTTGTGAGTACATTTTTTGTATTGCATTAATGCATGGACAGCCATGAACCCCATCGATGTGTCTATCGAAACATTTCCAAATCAATATGGGAGCTCTGAAACTATAATGATATTTTTGATGTCGTCATGTTCCACACTTTTTGGGATTTATACTTCAACATCCTTATATTTCGATATATTTTTAAATCTTTACGTATACATTACGATCTGAATGGGCAGCAGTTTCAATGAAGAATGTAATCTCAATTTGTGTATTTTGAACACTGTGTCTACGCGATTAGCTTTTATTGTTCTCTTTCTGTGTATTGTCTTATAAAAGTCTAACATCCTATCTATGTAATTCGTTTGGTACGATGTCCATATCAGTTTCTTGTAATTTCCTTCCTGTAAAAATTCCATTCTTTCCATTGCAGATATAGTTCCAAAATATCATGTCGACTTTTTTTATATTCATTGGGTGGTAGTACGGTGAAACTAAATGCAAGATGGTCAATTGATTCTGGATATTTATCACAGAATCTGCATTTCAGGTCAACACAATGTTTTTGGTATGCGTGCTTCGTGACTTTTAGCTAACAAAAATTGGTTTTTCTACAGTAATAGTAAAACGATTATTATTATTATTATTATTATTATTATTATTATTATTATTATTGAAAATGATGATGATAATGTGTTGATGTTGGTATTCTTCTCATTGTTGTTATTATTATTACTACTACTTCATAATACTAAATCATTTATGTGAACAGAAAATTTCAACAATAGAGAATAGATAACACTTCAGGGGAGTATATCATATGAAATTCATTCAACTGTAAATTTCAGCAACTAATTCAATATTCATACAGACACATGTCATACATGAATAGCGATATGCCAATGTGAACTAACGCGTTTCTATAAGTATACATGTAGCATTGCTTCAGGACATATTTGTAATCGAACTGCGAGAGCCTCTTATTCTTTCCACTTCGTGTATTGCTTGAACTTTCCGTGTTCCAATTATGCTACTTTAGAAATTCACTGACCGTGCACTTAATGACCTAAACGTCTGTAGTCGTAGGCGTTTCTATTTTGGCTGTCGACCTTTCTTGACATCTCCATTGGGTGAGAAAGAAAAGATTCTTGAACCGGAAGCGGCGCAAGAGACCGGAAATATGGAACTGTACTGGAAGAGTGACTCAACGAAAAGATTTAAGCCGAGACTATTTTTCATGTTAGAAAATATTCGGAAGAAAAATGAAATAAATTACAAGTAATGATACTTGTTGTAATAGTATTATTAGAAGTATTAGTAATGGGTCGAGTGAGAAAAAAAGAAAAAACGTCATAGAATAATCTAGACAGTCTGAATGCAAGAATTAAAAGATAATATGTGTACTGAGATATCACCGAATTCTATTATATATATATATATATAAGTGAATAAAGAACAAAAAATAAATTAACAGCATTCAAAATATTAATTTAAAACTGTGCTCAATATAAAATAGAACTATGAATATTTATTATAAATTATAGTTTAGAACATGTACAAGTTATCATCTTTCAATGTCGAAACAAACTGTACACTTTGAAGTAGATGATAATTTGTACATTTTCTAAACTATGATATATATATATATATATATATATATATATATATATATATATATATATATATATATAGGTACGCGGATTAAGAAATACACATGTGTAAGAAAAAATACTATTTTGGTGTTAACAAATCAGTGCCCAATATAGTAAAATCAATGCGATTACTTATATATTAATAAATACGCATATTACAGTTCGTTGGTGGCACGGCTCGAAATTTCATGCATATTTTAAACTGACTATTACTTTAAGTTCACGTGATGTTCGTAGAAATTAAATCTTTTAAAATTGGGGCACTATTTTTTCTCATTTAGCAAGTGCACAATATAAATAGGCAAATATATCATAAATGTTAGAAATTTAAATTTAAACTAAAATCACATATTAATATTCAGGGAGAAAAATTCAAAAGTAGTAATTTATATATATTATTGAGAAATGACATTTGCGAAGGAAAGAAAGAAAGAAGGAAAGAAAGTAAGTGAGAAGAAAGACAAAATTCAGGAGTATTAATATTAACTTGGGCCTAAGTATTTAGATAACTATTTTTTTATGGCAGCATTCTGATAATTATGTCTTCCATTGATTCTATTAAGTTGAAAACAACAACACAATGTATGCAAGATGTTATTACTTAGTTGTATCTCAGTTCCAAGTGACTGAAAATGCATTTCGAATTTAGTACAAATAGTCGATCTCTTTCTGGCTTAACAATACATTTTAAACTTTTTTCTTGTACATGTTCAATTGCAAATATATTGGTATTGTAAATAGTAACAATTTCATCTGGATGTTTATTCGGATAGAGAATATTCTTAAATCTAAAATTATGTTTGATACAACAGAAAATTAATTCAGATAAAAGAAGTGAAATTTAAAAATGTGAAAAAAACAAATAGTCGATGGATATACTAAAAAATGCTTAAAACATAACGATTGATCGTATCACTCATCAGAACATACGAGGATGCTTCTTGAACTAGTTATACTTAACGTTTTTTCGATGGCAAAGTGCGTTAGCATATTGAAGCCCATTATTTATTGAATACGGAAATCGGAGCAAAATATCAGGAAGCAATGCAGTTTGGCAGTCAATTGTTAGGGATTTATTTACGTGGGGGCAAAAACCAGCCTCAATCAACTGAATATTTCCCGCACAATTCTCATTTATGTGCCGTGTTCAGGACGACAGCGCTCATAGACATCTATTTTCACCAATAATTTGTCGCTCTCAAGATTTTCCTGTTAGTATCTCTTCCAAAACACGCTCCACTATCAACTTGCCCAGACCTATCAAGTATGGTCGTGCGCTGCTTGCTTCTGTCTCTCTTTCCATCTATCCGTCCTGTGAATATCAAATTCTCAAGCCCTTCTTTCCTCATTACATGTCCCAGGAACCTCATCTGTCTCTTCCTAGTTTTAATATAAGTCCATGATATCATTATCATAATTCTGTAAAACCAAATTCCTGCTGCTTCGAGCCTCTCTTTTATCCTTGATGAAATTGTTTAACACTCACTTCTATACAGAAGGACAAATATCGAATTACAATCAGTCGATACCAGAATGTTACATTAAATCTAAACGCTAATATAACTCTGAATTAACTTGAGATTTGGCTAATATGACCACAAAAATGTCCGGTGATACTTATTCAGTGTTTAATTAGCGTTGCTCTTTGTCGAAATAAGACACTGGATTTGGGGCTGTTGTTTTAACAAGAGCATTGTTTTGTTTATTTTTCTTGAATGTTCAATAGAATGTAAAAAGAAATAAACTGAAGAAGGCTTAGCAAAATAGTACATACATTTCTGATACGTTCTACTTTGAAAGTTAAGTTATTTTCTTCGTTACTGCAGACAATTTCTGACAGTTGCCTCTCTTTCATTCCATTAAGGATATGTATCCCTCCACTGCACTGTGTACGGTAGGTCGTAATGATTTTCATAATATATTCTCTGTTTAGAAATGCAACACCCTATCAATCTGATATCTAATAGAGCAGTTTCCTCAAACTCCGATAATATACGTTGACTCACCATGAATAGTCGTTGTGTTCGTTTTGTCTTACCAGATATTTGATCAGATATACGACTGAGTATTTCCATTGCACCAATATACAGTGGCACTATCGATAATTATTATGAAACAATACAATTCCTTGACATTTGTGTTTTCGGTACTTATTGACAAGGTTGTTTTATGAGTCCCATACATAAATGTTTAACCCTCTAGGGCCATTCGTATCATATTCGATACAGTATGAAAACAAGCCTTGAAAGAAATATTTTCCTGAAAAATCTTTTAAGAGAAATATTTTATAAATTTCAAATGAAAGCAGTACTGACTGCTCAGTCAATGAATACCAAATGTTTCCTTATAGGGAAATACCAAATGTTTCCTTATAGGGAAATACTGTATCAAATATGATACGAATGGCCCTAGAGGGTTAAATTGTGTCAAATGGTAAAATCATACGAATAACAAATTTAGTAAATTTAAATAATTTTCATATTTCATTCAGTGGTGCAAATGAATTATATCCATTATAAGATCCCAAACATGAATTATTCATATTTATTGCAATATATTCATTCTTTAAAATTATTCGTTTGAAGAATTAGTTAAGGGCGGTGTATTAAATCATCTTCTAAATGTGTTAATATTCAGTTTTATTGCTATTACTTGTTAAAACATTAAGGTTGTTGAGATTATACGTTTATTGGTAGTAAACATGATGTGGAACCGCACTGTTTAGAATGGTTTTCAGATCAACAAATTGTGATAACTATTTTAAATGTATAACTATATTGAGGCTAAATATTTACCTACCCATTAATGTTCACTTTCAAAGCAATACCCACTGGGAAAAAAACATTTCTCCCTACTTTGCTTAGTGTGTAAGTATCAGAGAAGAAATGGCACGCTTGTCCAGTTTATGACTAGGAAAGCTTATTGACAACCGTGAAAAAGGCAACAAAAAAACGTTCCATTTCATCTACACACATACACACACACAGACATATACATATTTATATATGACACACACAAACATATATATATATCTTTGACACACACACACACACACACATATATATATATGTATATGCACACACACACACATATATATATATATACATATATATATATACATATATATATATATATATATATATATATATATATATATATGTCTATTTACTCTCTCACACTGATTGAGCACTCTAGAAGAATGGTAAACTTTGAAAAAGTAGCTAATCTAGCATCTACGCATCGTTTATTCAGCAATGAATTAAAACACTTTAACTACTGGCGTATATTTACAAGGTATATCATACGCTAAGAGTCTGCCTCCCTCTACCAAAAGCCTATAGCTCACAGGTAGATTCGCCGACTAATATCAATTCGTTTGGGTTTCAATTCTGGGTAAAAGCAATCGGATGTCTAACCGTACTGAAGATCTGTAATACAGCGAAACAGAACTGTCTGCAGATGACTATGCACAAACATGCACACACACACATACACACAGATAGATAGATAGATAGATAGATAGATAGATAGATAGATAGGAAATTTTCTAAATAAAAACTGGCAATTCACAAATGAAAAAATATATGTGGTGGTTCCTCTTTCCCTACGACCGGAAAGAGTATGACAGTGACACTCTATGCACACTATTTTCATATTTCGGGATATTAGTGAATAGGGTGCATTGTTTAAGTTCTGTTTTGTAGACCCCCGCTTTTGACAGAATCTTACTTCCCTCTTTAACAAGGACACACTCATGTATGTATGCTCGTGTGTTTAATTAATCTAAACAAACAAATGGATACAAATGCCACAGAAAACATTATTAACGACATTGTCAATCGTAAGGCGATTTAAAAGTTTAAAAAATGTTCAGAATACCCTGTATTGAAATTTTTTCGATTCAGTAAATATTTTACATTAATTATTATAATGATGTAAGGGAATAACTGTGTTGCTGATTTGAAAGAAAATGAAAATTCGTATTTTTCGTATATTTATAAGATTACATGTTATATATGTGCAAAGGGAAAAATACTAAACAGTAGCTTTTTTCTACAAACAAAATACCTAAATATTTAACTGAAAGTCTATCTCTTGTTTGGATAATTTAATCTAAAATTTTAATTGTCACTTGAGCGGTTGCATTATATTAGTGATAAGTTCAGCTCTAAGTTTAATTGATTCATAAATACATTAACTTTGGTTAATAGGATCATTATATTTGTAAACTTAGCCTTCAATTTATTCAATTTCTAGCATGGTTAAGTCTGGCACAAGGATGAGATTCAAAACTGGTCGTTGAATTTAGAGACAAGAAATTAAATAGATGGAGCTCAATATGCATTGTATTGACCATTATGTTAAAATATCGGTCCCGTACAATCAGCGAAGTTAAGCATGGCCGAGCCTGCTCAGTATCCAGATGGGTGACTGGTTCACAATAAAAAGAAGCTGAATGTACGATTGGAGCAATGAATAATGGCTCGGAATTATTAATCTTAGAACCGAGTTCTATTTTCCGGCGGGTTCATTATATTCACTTACGCGCAAATATCATTCGAAAAGGCATAAATTCACCATTCCTCCCAGTGCTATGGGTCAAATATTAAAACGCATATTACTAAACCATTATTACCTAAAAATATCTTACGATCAAAACATAATTTCAGGTATTAAATATCATGTAATGGCTTGATAAACCGTAGAAAATTATTCAATGGGTATCTCATTGAAAATCGAGAAAATTGAAAAATGGGAAATATAAAAAAAAAACACTAAAATAGAAAATTTATATAATTAGAAAATCAAAGAAAAACTTTGGAAACCTAATAAAAAATAGAGAAAAAGTGTAACTTTAATTGCCTGTTGTTTTTCTTAACTGCAAGCGAATAACGAAAATGTAGCTAATGTTTTTCAAAGAAAGTATGAATATAGTAAATTTGAAACGATGTTATAGATTTTCGTAATTTAGGATTTGTCGACATGTTTATAGTTTGTTGTTTGCTGGTAGCAGTTTTTAAGTAAAAAGGCTCCTGAAGTTTCACATTTAACATGATAAAACGTTACAGTTATTAAACGAAAACAAACTCTATTTTATTTTACTTCAATGGATAAAACTGTTAATTCAATTTCCCGTGCATACGAAAAAACAAGTTTACAACTTATTAATTAGTTTTTCAATTAAGTGTACCAATCACATGCATATATTGCCTTTTGTAGACGTAATTCTTTCATCTAATACTAACTAGCTTATGGCTATACCAATTTGGAACACAGGTTCTCTACGATCATCGAAGTTAAGCAAGGTCTAGCCTGGTCAGTGCCGAGATAATTGACCGTTTGAAAAAAAAATCATGTTATTGTAGAGTAATAAATAATTTTTCGGAATTGTTAATCAATGAGCTGAATTCCGATTCCAGTTGTGTTGGTTATATCAACTTAAATCCACACACCATTGGGAAAGCTATGAATTCATCTCTTCATCCAAAGCTATGGGTTAATTAGTAAGAATTATATTGCTATACAATTACTATCTTTAAAAAATAATTTAAACTTCTAAAAATATTTTTGGCTTTATATAACAGGTAAACGTTTGATTTGACGTATGTAACGAATCAGTCAATAAATCTATCGTAATATCTATGTTATCTAGCACAAAGAGTAACTTCTTTATGTAAACATAACAAAAGTAATTGTTTACATGTGATTAATATACTTACATACAGAAGGATGCTGAGGATACCATGGACTGAACGTGTGAACAATGACGAGGATTGGATAAAATGGAAAAAAAGCAAAGATGTGCTTCACATCAGGAAGAGATAGTTGAATTTTCTAGGGCACGTATTTGGAAAGTCTGATACTTACAAGATTATTAGAGAGAAAGTGGGAGAGGCGAAAACGGTGCATGTCACACTTGATGAATTTAAATAAATACAGAGCACAGCCGGATTTAGTAAAAAAGGCATAACAAAATATATCAATAACTTCAATGGACATAAAGATGTGCATGGCCGATATTGCATACGTTCTGAAGGAACATGACGCATAAAAAGAAGAAAGTTATTATCTAAAGATTATTAACTAGCAGAACCATTCAAATTACAAAATTTTTTAATAAATTTTTTAAGGCTGTTCTCTGTACTTCTCAAGCAATTTTTCTTTTAAAAATACTGAGTAGGCTTCAACAGATTGTTAATTCACAAAACATAATCAAACCTCTACTAAAAAATTAATAACAACAGTGCCTTCATCTAAGATGAACCGTTTTCATGTCTCTCTCTCTCTCTTTGTCCCCCTCTTTTATTTCAATCAACATCTTTCTCTTTTACCCTCTATATTCGTATTTTTTTCTGTTTCAACTTCAGATATTCAACGCAGTCTGTGTTCCCAAGTCTTTAATAACTTCGCAAAGAGAAGCTTTAAAAATAAAGAAAGATTTTATTTTCGAAAGATCAGTTTTGGCAGTTCAACGGTTTGATTTCTTGATTTTACCCCTCATTACAAACAAATATAATTTTTATGACCCTCTCTCTTTTTGTTTCCTTCAGGAACGCTTAAAAGATTTTATGTTTTTGTATTTTTATCAGAATAATATCATTTATGTTTATTATACTATGACAGAATTGTGATTATTAAAATTGGGATTTTAATTTCGAAAGTTTCCTTGCAGTTCTTGGAAGAACTTGTCCTTTTATCTAAGCTGACCCCACTTCCATCACTTTATATATATTTTTGTTTTTCTACACCAGTCTCACTTTCTGATTTATTCTGTATTCTTTCCATTTATTTTCCTCTCGGTATTCGTGATAACAAGCGTGAACATACACAAGAGTATTATAGACACAAGCATATAAATATATAGATATGTGTTAGGCAGTAATTTAAAGAAAGAAAGCAAGATTTAAATTTCGATAGTTCATTAAGCAACCATGTTTCAGGATCACTTTTCATGCCCTAAGTTTTTTTTCTTTTTTCTTTTCATTCACGATGAAAGATTTTATTCTCAATGAAGGTATGCTTAGCATATCTTTTGGATCTCAAAATCAATTCAGACTCAAAAATGAAAAATGGCCGACACTTTGCATCACGTCAGGAGGCACCGTACACCTACTATTCTTTATCTTTATATGAGTCTGCTTCAACCTAGAATGAAGCGTTGTTACCATATTTGGATTGAAGCTGCTAATCCCTGCGAATCTTTCCTTCTTGGGGAATAATTATTGTTTAATTTTAACTTTACCAAAATTTTTATATTTAAAATGGGACACGAAATTTCGATGATGACAGATATTTCCCATTATAGTAAAAGATTACGAAGTATCTTCTTCTTTGAACTCTACAATATTTTCTTCCTAACCTGAAAAGTTACTCTTTGTCTAACATCTTTATTCTCATAAAACTCACTTCCTACAAAACTCCTATTTCATTTATATCACATATATCTTTCATCAATCGTCTACCTTGATTGATTCTTGAGCCTTGTATTGGGAGAATTCTTGAATCTATATAAGTATATAAAAAAGAACATTTATTTGTTGGAAATGTTTCTTTCAATAGTTAATATAAAAAATGCATAAGATATGCCATATATAACGGGTATTTGATTTCAAATTTAAGTCGATTTGTTATATATTTTTACGCGCAAATATCCTTGGGAAATGTATGACAACTTTTTCTCTGCCCCACTCTTATCTAAAAAAAAAACCCTGTTAATGGAATGTTACCTTGCAAAAAATTATTCTTACAATGCAAAATATGTTTCTCTCAAAGACGGTAGATAAACCGTAAAAAACAAATTAAAAATATACAACAAAAACAAATATAATGTGCTAGATAGATCGTAATAGATCTTCAAAAACTATCATCAGCGTTATGTAGTTTATCGGGGTGAAATGTCCGGTGAATTTGTGATATCTGAAATTTGGTTTGCTTATTTACATATAGTAATTTAAACAGGCATATTGTCAGCCATGACACGACATAACGGCAATAGATACTAAAATCAGTATACTTAATAACAGATTGTACAATATCATGTGATGGCATATACAATAATTGACTTTTGGATAAATTTACCTAGGTATTGGACATGAATTATGAAGATTATTTTCATTAATTTTTCCTGAAAATAACTCTACTGCTTTGTAGTGTTTAATACGATCAATTATTATTATCCATAAGTTTTCCCTTAATTTTATCACTTTTCTTATATTAAGAATAGATTTTCTTGTTATTCCTATTTTCTTTACAATTACCTCATATTCATTGCATTCGTTGGTAGAACTATTGTCCGTGAATTTTTTATTTTCTTCGCCTTTGTGGGTATCTAGCATACAAGAAATTCAAAAATATATTTACATGTGTAAGTATATTTGTTAATATTATGTATTTACAGAATTAAGCACCGATATGTAATATCAAATTCGCTTTCAATCTTTGTCATCAGGAAAAGCTGGAAGTTTCCTCGTCAGGAAATGCCTATTATTACCAGTAACATTGCTATATTGCAGTGAGTATTATGAAATTTATTCGCAATTTCAAGGGAGACTTGACAAAACAGAGATGCAGAGCGATAAAATATGAGAATCGCATGTACGAGACATATGTCTAGGATAAAAGAGTTAAAAACAATGGAAGAAAAAAGTACATACTGTTGTGGGGTTCCCCTTTTCATAAAGATGGATACGTCCAGAGTATACTTATACTACTTCTATAGAAGCGAGACTGGAGAACTCCGCATTTCCACTCTGTAGTTACATTAGACAGAAATTTTTGACTGGGCTATATGACTCGGAGGACCCACATTTAATAAGGCCTTCTGCCGCATTTTGCCCTAGTGGGATTGCAAATAAATACCAGAAGTCCACGTTTTCTCGCGCTAATTTCATTGACACTGTCAGCGCTCTGCCTTCGGGCGGAAAGCATTAACCCAGTCTAACGAAGGGTGGAATCACGACTGGGCAAAATTAGACAGACAATTTTGGCTGGGCTATATGGCCCGGAGAACCCACGTAAAAAAGCTTTGTGCCACATTTTGATCTAGAGGGAGAGTAAATAAATACAGAATTCAGCGCTTTCACTTGGTAATTCCTTTGACACTGTCAGCTCTCTGACTTTGGGTAGAAGGCATTAACCCAGTCGTGGTTCCGCCGAAGTTTATATTCACAACTGAGCAAAATTAGACATATATTTTTGGCTGGGCTATATCGCCCGGAGGACCCATGTTAAAAAGGCCTTGTGCCACATTTTGCTCCAGTGAAGGGATAAGGAGTACCGCGTTTTTTAGCGATAATTCCTTTGACACTATCAATCTCTCTGACTCCAGGCGGAGAGTGTTAACCCAGTCATGGCTTTGCCAAAGGGTAACTTTACGACTGGGCCTAATTAGGCAGATATTTTTGGCTGGGCTATATGGCCCGAAGAAACCACGTTAAAAAGGCTTGTGCCAAATTTTGCCCTAGTGGGAGGGTAAATAAATACAGAATATCAAGTTTTTACAGAGCGTTAACCGGAGAATACCAGAGTCCAGAGAAAGATTAGCATTCGTTCATAGTAGCTCTGTGCTGCACTCATCGAGAAGATTATTACGCAGTACCAGTGAGCTTTCAACGGGGACATACTAAAATACAACGGCTTAGCTTCCAGAGACTTGTTCATATACTTTTTACTAACCCGCATTTCTGTACTACAAATCTTCATTCACGTCTGTATTCTAACGTTAATACACTTATTTTCTATCCCAATTACTGGTCGTTGTTCATTTATTTGTGCGGTCCCCATTCCCGAGATCTACAGCAAATACATATGATCATAAATATCTAACACACATGATTTTGAAAGAAGGAGTCGAGAATTAAACACGCTCTTTATACCATGGAGACTAGAGAATCAGAAGATAAAAGCAATAAATCTTTCTAAAGAAATATATATTGCAGAATGGAGAGTGAGTGATGAATAAATCATTGCTGCGTGATAAGACAATACGGAGAGCCATATTCGCCAACTTCATGAAAGCAAACATAATATTAAAAGAAACAGAAGCTAGGTTATTTTATTAATTTCTAATAGGTGCGACTAATTTTCAAACGAAATATTTCCTCTGTGTAAAGAACTGGCCGTATACAATCAATGCATTTTGTCTTATAATCATCGCTTAATTGTATCTACTTTCGATTTGAAATTTGCAAAACTATTGGGTAAATTTTGCTTCAATCTTATAGCTATCAAAGAATTTCGGTGTAAAGATTCTTTCTTTAGATGAATTGGAATTGAGTGGAAGATACAAGAGCAGGGATGGGAAATGGTTTGAAGGATTCCTTTAGAATTGTGTCCTGCTCGAAGCAACAACAAATTCTAGTCAAAGAAAATATAAAGTCGTTGCTAGCAAAACCTAATTAAAAATGAAGTGAAACCACACAACGGTTGAACATAATGACAAAAAAAGATCGACAAACAAAGAATATTTATGATATTATGATGTGTAAACAGAGAAAAATAAAGTATAAAAAATAACATATGAAACTAATGAAATGAGAAAGAGAAAGAAAAATCGATTATTAAACATAACAAAATCAAAACGCATTAAAAATATTGAATTTATTTAATCAGAAATTAATAAGAATCAGGCGGAAAATCAAAAGCCTAAAAAGTTTTCATAAAAATTAACAAATAAGGCAAATATGTTTAATACATAACTAAAATCAAAGAGTAATTTTAATAAAATGTCGTAGTTCCTTTTGCAAACGGTCAATATCAGTACCCACTCCGCCATAACTACTAATACTACTACTACTACTACTTATAATTATAATCAGAAGAAGAAAAAGAAGAAGATTTAACTATCATAACGTTTTATACACATTCTTATAATAATAAAAAATGAAATTTACCGATAAGAATAAAAATTTGAACGGGCACTAATTAGTGAGAATTATATTTTTCATCGCCGTTATATTTTTTACATTTTCAGCTTCCTTTTCATTTCGTCGGTTCGGAAGATAATATATCTTTGAAACTAGCAAGAAGGAATATTTGATGGAGTTGGAATAGTCACCGGATACAGAAAAAAATTGCGAGAATAATTTAATGAAATATTTTATAGAGATTAGATACAAACATGGTAAATACACGTCGTCGTGGTACAACGTAAAAAAAACCTACCAGGGGACTGAAAAGGAGACTCTGTATAAAATGAACACCTAACAACGAATCAACTAAAAACCAATATACATAATCTAAGAAAAATGCCAAAAACAGATACCCACATAAGTTGTTACAAACTATGCAGATGTTACCCAGGCAAAGCAATTATGCTTCCGAGAAACCATTACGTTTTACGCTATGGCGATCTACAGGCGACTATAAAGAAAAGGTAAAAAAAGGAAAACATTGTATTTAATACGAAGGAAAAGGGATAAAGAAACGAACAATAGTCGATCTCACGGTTATGGGAGGAAATAATCAAAGAAAAATAGTTCCATGTACGGGAAATGCTTGAAAACAGTTTACTATATCCTCTAAAAATATTAGAGATATTCACTATGCAGTTTAACTAGCTTTCACTGCAAACACCATTACAAATGCTAAACTACTTTTACATTAGAAAGAAAGTTATAAACCTTGTTCCACTACCCATTTACTCAATCTCTCTTGGTAGGTTAGGCTTTGTTTAACCTTTGTCTTGCATATGTAAAATAACAAATATACTAAAATATATATATTTTTAATAGATATCGCCAACCGACGCCAATTCGGTCGGGTTACAATCCTGGGTTAAATGCAATCGGATATCTAACCGTACTGATGGGCAGCGAAACAGATCGGTCTGCGGATGACTATTTATGCTCTCACACCCTGATTGAGCATTCTGGAAGAATGGTAGATTTTGAAAAAACAGTAGCTACTCTAGCATCTATGCATCGCTCATTCAGTAAGGAATTAGAGCACTCTGGCTATTAGCCTATGATAGATGATACGCTAAAATGTCTGCATCCCTCTACCAAGAGCCCATAGCTCAGAGCAAGAATCACCAACTGACGCCAATTCGGTTGGATTTTAATCCTGGGTTAAAAGCAATCTTATGTCTACCCGTACTGATGAGCTGTGATACAGTGAAACGGATCTGTCTGCGGATGACTATATATATATATATACCAACGTTCAAAATATTAATTTAAAACAGTGCTCAATTTGAAAATAGTGCTATGAATATTAATTATAAATTATAGTTTAGAACATGCGCAAATTATCAACTACTAAAATGTGTACCTTTTGTTTCGACATTGGAAGAAACTCTCACACATAATTCGGTTATATAAGGTAAAGAATTATCTATCTTCTTTCACACTACCTGATGTGACATTGCCCTTTCAATGTCGAAAAAAAGGTACTCTTTGTAGTAGATGTTAGTTTGTACATGTTCTAAACTATATTTTGTAATATATATATATATATATATATATATATATATATATATATATATATATATATATATATATATTGCAATATGTCTATATTTTTCAGACGAGTTATGGATGTGCGCGGTGGTCCAGTGGATATCGGCTCGGAACAAGAAATCGGAGAGCCGAGTTTGAATTCCAGCTGAATTCATTGCATTCACTTACGCGCAAATACCCTTGGGAAAGGTATTAATCCGTCTCTTCCTTCCAGTTATGGGTTAAATAACAGGACAGATTGGGTTCTATAGCGTTGACTGGCAACCAGTCTACCGCAGAAAGCAATGGCAACCTACTGCGGGATAATCTTCTGCCCAATCAGTCATGTCACTTTCGAGACATGATCGCCCAAGCGTCTTTCACGTATGACACTTAACTGACTGACTATTGTAATCTGTGAAACTGAGAATAATGATGAACCGTCCAAAAAGTTGAAATATCTTGATATGCAAAGAATTAATAAAGACAAGAAATGAGCACCAATTATTCTCTACACTATATCAATGGCTCTCAAACGGAACTGATAGGTTTCAAGTAGAAATTTTCAATCCAAACTTGATAGGAAATGGGAATTGCAAAGTAGAACTGCTAAACAGAGATAATAAGACACTTGAAAATTTGCAGTAATTTGCCTTTATTTTCTGTGGTAAATTAGTTGCCAACCAACGCTATAGACCCTAAACTGTTCTGCAGTTTAACCCGTAAATGGAGAGAGAAAATATGGAGTAATGCGTTTCACACAAGTCTTTGTGCGTGAGTGAATGCAACGAATTGGACTGACATTCGAACACGGCTCTCCGATTTCTTGTTCTGAGCAGATATGACCAACGGGCTTCTCTCTGACAAACAGTATGGGTTTCGCTTCACCAGGTCTACTGCTGATATGCTAACGACCATTACCGAGTACATATACCAGGCACTCGACAAGAATGGTGAAGCCCGAACCGTTGCCTTGGATATCTCCAAAGCATTCGACAGGGTCTGGCATGCTGGCCTCTTGTGCAAACTGCGGAGCTATGGGATAACTGGACATCTGTTTGACCTCATCCAGTCCTTCCTCTCTAACCGCACATTGAAGGTGGTATTAAATGGGCATGCCTCCCAAAACTACCAGACGAACGCGGGCGTCCCTCAAGGTTCTATCCTAGGTCCCACGCTCTTTCTGATCTACATTAATGATCTCCACGACACCATTAGATCCCAAGTTGGCACGTATGCCGACGACACAACAATCTACTTCCGCATCGATCAGAAACCAGGTCTGGACGACAAAGTGAACCTCGCTGCCGCACTTGAAAGGGACCTCCAATCCGTAGTGACCTGGGGTAGGAAATGGTTGGTAAATTTCAATGCCTCCAAAACAAAGCTGTTATCAACTAACCACCATAGACAATCGCATCTACCTCCCATTAGCATGGGACAGGCTAGCCTCCCAGAGAGTAAAATACTACGCCTCCTTGGCCTTACGCTCTCGGCGGACCTCAAATGGAATAACTATATTGAATCCATTGCCAAATCTGCTGCTATGAAAGTCGGCTCCCTGTGCAGGGCCCGGAAATTTTTCCCACCTGAAAATATTCTGCACATATACAAATCTACCATCCGCCCGTGTATTGAATATTGCTGCCATATCTGGTCGGGTGCCCCTGCTGCTCTCCTTGGGCTTCTTGACAAAATACAAAGGAGGATCTGTAACGTGGTTGATACTGACTTGGCAGACCGGCTGCAGCCGCTCTCACACCGGCGTGATGTAGCTTCCCTGTGCCTCTTCTACAAGTACTTTCATGGCTTCTGCTCCGATGAGCTTAGATCACTGGTGCCGCCTAAGCACGAATTTACACGAGATACTAGATTAGCAACTAGGTCCCACCCTTTTACAGTTAAACAAATAAGATGTAACCGTAAATTCTACTCCAACAGCTTCTTTTCTCGCGCTTCCCGCCTGTGGAGCTCCCTTCCACAAGTCTGCTTTCCCGACAGTTACAATCTCCAGGTGTTTAAATGTAGAGTCAATAGACACCTCCTATCACACTAACTCCCAACTATTCTCACAACACTTTCATCTACCCGACCCTCATTGTCGGTATCCTCACCCGCCTATCACCCACCCTCTGTTATTTCCTATATTTAATCAGCCTTTCTCCACTCTACGTAGCCCCCTGCACAGTAGTGGCAGTGACATGCCTTGCTCGGGGTGAAACGCTTAAAAAAAAAATATCCACTGCACCAAAACGCACATGAAAAATTAATATATGAAAAGTTAATTTAAAAAGCATATATAAAAGTATAAAACGCCCTATTCCTAAACGTAATGATTTAATAATGAATGCCAGTTTTCATTGAATAGGCATGATTGTTGGATTGAATGTGACAACATTCATGTATATATATATATATATATATATATATATATATATATATATATATTTGTGTATTTAGACAGCAAATTTTCTTTTCAGTATGTCAGATTAAATAAATTGCAAAGACTATGCTTACTTATTTTTAATAAAATCCGTTCCAACTCACTTATAATCTTTCGCGTATTACAATCACAAGATGCCAGAAATGAGCTGCAACGTTGACAGATGTTATTTTCATTCATTTTTTAAGGTACCCAAGTACTTTCAACCTCTTCAGGGCTATGAGTTATGGTCACAAATGTAACCGGAAAAGTGTCTTGCTAAAAATTACTGTACATTTTTTCCTGCTTCAAATATAACGGTAGAAAAATTGCTAGCATTCATGAGAACGTGAAAATTATCCAAAATGGAATTTCTTTATATGTTGTAATGCCATGGTCATGCGCGTGTTAAAGAATGAAAATACTGTTCTTTTTACAAACATTGTAGAAAATTACTACAGTATTCATAGCTGATTCGATTAATTAACGGCTGAAGTGTTTTCATGGATACTGCCTCGAGAAATCTATCTATCTATCTATCTATCTATCTATCTATATATATATATATATATATATATATATATATATATATTTTAATCATATCACCCCAAGCAAGGCGGTAACGCCACTGATGTGCAGGGGGCTACATAAGAGTGAGAAGATTAGAAAAGAGAAAAACAGGAAACCGCATCCTAAACAGGAAACAAAGGATGAGTCTCTTCACCTGTTCAATAGACGTGGGTGGAGTGTGAACCGGGCGATAGTTTAGTCTATATATATATATATATATATAATAAACATAAACAAATTAGAAAACAGTGAAGAGGTATAATAATTCAATGGTAAGTAATTGTTAATGATGTTGGTAATATATATGCAATTATTTGCCTAAAATTAAGATGACCTCTTATAAATGACATCTATTGACAAGTGATATGTTTGAATCAGAAGAATAACAATAAAAATATTAATTTGAAAAATATATTTGTATTAAGACAATTTTATTTCATTTTCAGCCATATTAACTACATAGTAAAAAACGCTTTAAAAAAAAGCTGAATAGAATGGCATTCAGGCACTCTGTATCTTAACCTAGATACCTCCAAGCATTTTTGATACCTAAATTTATATTGAATTTTTTTTAAATGAAAAATGTTGGTGAATCTTTGATCCTAATTTTAATTGAAAGCCAAGAGATTATATTTTTGAATTCTAGTCAGCACAATACTCTGTTTTTTCACAACGAAATTATATTGATTAGAATTTCATTTTTTCAGATTTCAAAAAACAGTTCTATTTTCCATTGATCGATACATTTTTTAATCAGAAGCCAACTTCTGCTTTAAAAAATATTGCAAAAATATTATATACCTCGCTGACGCATTATTTTATTTAAATTATCAAATTTGAATTTGCCTTAATCTTATCTGAAACAAGTATTACTTGCTTACTGCGTAAAATATACTTGTAACATGAGGATCTCAGCATAAAAACAAAAGCTCGCCTAAAATTTGCCAGTGATGAAATGAAAACGCAATCAGCCAGATCAAACCAGTAACAAGCTCTAAATGAACTGAAATTAAGACATAATAGGAAAATTGTTTGCAGAAAGAAACACACGTCAAAACTCCAGTTAAACAATAAGTAATATAAAAGAATTAAATCTTCTCACTCAGCAAACAAACAGCAATAAAAAAAATGAAAATAATCAAAAAATGTACAATTTCACTTTAAAAAAAGTAAAAAAACATCTACAATATATCTCCATCAATTTTTGTACAGAGCAAGAAATAATCAAATTCATCAGAAGGGGAAATCAGAGAGTATAATTAAAAAAATACCATTTCAACTTGCAATATCGCTTAAATGTAAAGAAAATTTGTCTTCTAATATTTTTTATATAACACTTTTTTAGACAATTGTATTAAATACATTTTTAAACATTAATTTCATGCATGAGCATTTAACATTTCATCATTGTTAATAATGATTGGTTGAATTGTTTCATAGCATAACAATCTCGGCGGGTCATTTAATGCCAACTAAATTTTATTTATTTATTGCTGGTAATACCTTTTTCTTTCAACAATTTATTGTTACTTTTTTTTACAAAAGTTTTGTGTTTAGTAATACTTTTTCTTTTCGAGTATCAAGATTCATTGGGATTTGTTTTTAAGTGCAGGGTCCCCAAGTCCTAGCCTTGTTATTTAACCCATAACTGGATGGAAGAAACGGATTAATACCTTTTCCCAATGTTACCAGTTCTTAAGTGAATGCAGGGTATTTCGGAGCGGATATCGACTGCACCACAACGCACAACCCTCACTAAACGCTTACAGTACCTGGTATTACCAAGCGGTCACCCATCTAAGTACTGAACAGGTTCAACTTCGGTGATCGAGCGAGAATCGGTGTATTCAACGTGATATGGCCGTAAGCCTGTTAATAATGAAACTGGAACTCTAAATCTACACATAAAAATCTGCACATTCATTCTTTACACATAAATATGTATTGTATATTAACATATATAAATTTTTGATTTATAATTCACCTAGTCTCCATAATTTTATTAACAAAATTCTTCTTGACTCGTGCAAAATAAATTTTGTTCATGGAATTTTCTTCTCACGCTGTATTTTTCAATTCAAATTCTTCTGATAAAAGCAAAATATTAAATATCATGCAAAACTCACAACATGATATAAAAGCATTTCTTAATTATGGTAGTCTTGTTTTCAGTGGTTTTCATCGTGTTATCAGAGGCATGACAGACTGAAGCCGTCAAAAACTGCTAAGTATGGATGAAGTATTTGACAAAATCTTATTGAGCTGGATCTATTGCTACGTATTTTGGTTTTTAACTATATAGTATAATGAAAAATTTAGCACAATATTTTCAGCAATTATCTAATATTTTATAGAATATTAGTTAGTTTAGCTTTATAGTTCTACGTTAGAATATTTTTTATAAGAAATAAAAATTAAAATAACGAAAAACTTTCTTATAAAATAATTTTACAACTTAATTACAGAGAAATTATATAACTTGATACAGGTAACCCAAAAATTTATGAAAATACATGACATTTATTAATTTTTGTTTTTATTATCTCTTCTTCATATTCTTTATTAATTACCTCCACAAATTGTGAATTTCAGAATTATATTTTTAAAACCATATTAGGAATCAAGAAATTAAAATATAAACTTTGCTTTAAATTTTAAATGGATCATTTGCCAATCCCATTGAATGTTGAAACGTAGGGCATAGGAAACACGGAAGTGAGATGAAAGAATTGTACCCTGACGAACATTTTTGCATATGATTTTTTTTTTCCTGTAAGGAGAACAGACTTTGAAACACGTGACATTTAATGATATATATCACGTACGGACACACTTAAAAAGTAAATACGTCATCAGTATGCACACAATTAAAATGCTTTAATCATTTTAAAAATAGAATGGCTCGATTATTTGTATTAAGCTTTTCAGTTTCCGATTAGTAACAAGAGATTCCATGTATTGATTTAAGAACATTGCTTTGACGATGAAGAAGGAAGTATTAAAATATTTTTGAAACTTGATATATTATTATAGTAAAAATAAAAATGAAAACAGACCTTGTAAAAATTCGTTGATTTTTATACTATGATATACTTAATATATATTGTTCATAAAAGCAATTAAAAGTTCATCTAAATAAAAAATGCCATAGCTTAATTGCATTTTTGTTTTCAGAATTCAGAGCAGATTTTTTAAAATCGAACTAATTTAGACATTCCATAAAATTAATGGGGATGGGGACTAACATGTGTAAAAAAATATTTTTACCAAGATTTTGTAGAAATGATTATTTTAAAAAGTGATTTCAGTCGTTTATGAATAAGTCGTAAAATTTTCATCAAAATCCGATCAATATTTGTTTTTTGTTTTTTTGCAAAAATTTCCTATTAATGTTTATTCTAGTAAAAACGTGACTTGCGCAATATTACGTTTGCTTGTAAAAAATGGTGTCACACCCGGACGAAATAAGCTTATACCAAAATTTCTTATGTGTTGAAAATAATTAAAAAAGAATTAAAAAATACTTAGATTAATAATAGCAGGATCATTTTGCCGATAAAACTTTTTTTTATTTACTTTACAGGCATTTACTTCATACTATGTCATTTTTTTTCAGCGATTTCGTGGAGGTACCAATATCAAACCAATGGAAAACCTGTATTCTATCACTAACAGACATAACTCTGAGAATATTAAGCATTATTAAAGCTAAAATATCTTTGGGTAGCAATCGGTCATTTAAGTGCAATACGTGATACACGCTTGAGGGATGTATATCTAGAAAGAAACATGACTGACTGGGCAGAATATTTTCCAACATTAGGTTAGAAAATATTCTGCCCAGTCAGTCATAACCAATGTTATAGAATATAATCTATCTTGCAATTTAACTCAAAGCTAGAGGAAAAAGAAACGGATTAATAGCGTTCCCAATTGTATTTGCGCATAAATGAATGCAAAAATTTCTAACTGGAAGTTGAATTCGGCTATCCCATTTCTATTTCCAAGCCGAAATCCACTGAGCAATATTAAACTCAAAATAGTGTGAATATTAAAGAACTCAATTGCAAAAGGACTAATGATTATTATAGAATATCAGTGATTGTATATTGGGATGTAACATAATAAATTCTACATATTTAGTTATATTGGTTATTGTGTTAATCAAAGGTAGTTCTTTCTCTTTTGTTTAATAATCGTTTCACCCAAAGTAATGCAGGACTGCAACTGATACGGAGGCTGTTTTGTTTTAAGAAAAAAATAGAAAAAAGTATTGGGGCTGTGGAAGAAATGATATAAGATGGATTGGAATTAAGGAGATAGAAGATGATATTCGGCGTTGCATTTAAACTTTTCGAGGTTGTAACTACCAAAAAACAAGCAAATGGAAGAGAGTTACACAAGAAGGAAAAGCGAAAAAAATATTAAAGAAGAAGAGGCGGTTATATTTAACTTGTTCGACGGTAAATGGGTGGAACATTGATGTCAATCTAGTAACATGCGTAAATTCCTGTGGTTAGGGAGCCAGGTGAAAAGGCTCATCAGAACAGTTGCCATTAAACTACCTATAGAGGAAACATAGTGAAGTGGCATCACGTTGGGGAGAAAGCAGGCTGCCAAGTCAGGATCGATTATATTACAGATCATTCTTTGGCGTTTGTTGAGAACCTCGAGATGAATAGCGGGAGCACCCAACCACTAATGTCAACAGTATTCAATGTACAGACGAATAGTAGATTCATAAATGTAGAAAATATATTCTGACGAAAAAAGAATTTATGGCCAAAAACAATGTCCCAAACTTTATATATCTTCTTCTTGTCTATACATTATGAATTCCCCTATAAATATAAATTTATTTTTTATGATATATTTATCGCTAATATAATAAATGCGTATTCTATAAAACAAACTTTTCCCGTTATTTGTAACTCGGATAGAGTTTTTAAAGTAAACCTTGCATGATATATTGAACATAACAATTTGTGTATGCTTTAAGATTTTATTCACAACTGATCTTTAGCAGCCATTTGAATTTCCCCTCAAACGGCTGACTTGCATAGTAAAATCAGTTTTACGACTTACATTTCTTGATTGAACTCTTATTTTTCGTGAACTTGTGACTACCATTATCGATTGGACTTTTACATAACAAACAATGTAACTTGATGCGTAACGCAACAGAAACCTTCATAAAATGGAGATGAGGAAAATATTTTTCTCTGTAGTATTTAATATTTTCTTTTTTTAATGTCTCTGTTTTGTCTTAGAAGCAAGTACATTATTCCAGAGAAAACAAATCAAATTTTTGTTTGATGTTTTTCAGCGAATGCACAGATACACGCACACATACATACTCAAAACTTACACACACATATAAATAAATAAATATATATATATATATATATATATATATATATATATATATATATAGATATATATATATATATATAGAGAGAGAGAGAGAGAGAAAGAGATAGATAGATAGATAGATAGATAGATAGATGTAACCGGCGATGATAATTCAACAAGATCAACTTAATGTAAAATAATAAGTGTTATATCTGTATAGAGAGCTTAATGGTTGTTATCCAGAACAATATGATATTTTAAAGGAAAACTCAACGTAAAATAAGTATTGAGCAATACAGATGTACCAGATGCCAATATAATTTTGGATTTTTCATCGGTAATTTTCAAAAATTTATTCGCAGAATACCTAACAATGTATTTTTTATATGGATGGCTAGAAGTCCATAATATCGAATGTGGGTATATGTAAGTATAAACACAGACGTATTTATATGTCTATACATGTAAATATAAACACAGGCACATTTGTAAATACATATGTAGAAGTACGGGCATGTGTGTATGTATAGATTAACATGCATACGTGAATGTGTTCATATATAGAGTTACACGTATATACACATCCATGAGCTAGTGAGTGGGCGTATAATGTCGTTATGGTCACTATCTAAGAAAGATGACCTATTCTCGAAGAGTCTACAGATTCCCAACTGAGATAACGCGAAGTTCTCTGTCTTTTTATTTGTTAGTATCTTTTTAACTATTTATCTCATTATTTTAAAAAAATGGTTATTCCTGGAAATGTTTTGTGCCGAATCGAATGAATATAGTGTGGTCTGACTAAACGAGCCAATTTAGCTCATGGGCTATATATAAATATATAATTCATACACGTACAAGCCTGTATTAATCACAGTTCATCAGTGTGGCCAGACTTACACTTGTTTCGAGCCGGGATAGAAAGTCGGCCGATTTGGTGTCAGTCAGAGCCGCTACTCTCTAAGCTATAGAAGCATGGAAAGAGAAAGGGGAAATTTTAGATTCTTATATACACATGCGGTGCATACACACGTCGGTCACGGTGAGAACACAATCCATGACTTAGAGTAACGGGTAAATCACAAGTGGTAATTGATTTTAAAATTTTTCTCTCGAGATTCCAGTCGTAGTGGGAGCATAATATATATATATATATATATATATATATATATATATATAAATTACAACCGACATCCCAGGCAGGAGTACACTCATGTCATTATAATGATATTTTACTGTAATATATGATATAATAATATAAGTCAATAATATGCTAATATGAATATAATGATATAATAAAATAATTTTAATTATATAATTCAATAATATAATATATATTAATATGATAATATACTTATATAATATGTTAATAAATTATGATAATACTACTATTTAAATATAATAATATAAATATTATATAATATATTTATGTTAATATATTAATGGAAATATAATAATATAATACATTTAAATATTTAATATAATCATAAAAATTTAATATAATAATATAATTTATAAAGTAAAATTAAAACATCATTTGTATAAATCCATAGCGATTAGAAGATTTTTAGAAACCTATAAACCTAGGTGTGCGTTGTGATGCAGTAGATATCAACTTGAAACGAAAGATCGGAGTGCCCAATTCGATTTTAAGTCGAATTGCGTACATTCACTTACACACATATACCCTTGGGAAAGGTATTAATCCGTCCCTTTCTTCCAGTTATGGGTTAATTAATAGGAAAGATAGGGTTCTATAGCCTTGGCTGGCAACCAGTCTGCTACAGAAAGCAATAGCAACCTACCATGGGATAATCTTCTGTCCAGTCAGTCATGTTTCTTTTGAGACATGATCGCCTAAGCGTGTTATGTATGCAGGTAATTGACTGATAAGCAATACTAGCGAAGAATTTTAGGATACTATAAGTTATTTTACTATCGAAAAAAATAAAAAGCAGGAAGCAAACTGTTTAAGTAAGGGTGTCGGTGAATAATTTAATCTTTCCTTCAATATTTGGAATCCCCGGCCATATCTATGCTTTCCTAATCCTAAATATAGGATCTCTCATGTAGAAAACTTTTTCATGTTCCAATTTAATTTTAATCAATGAAAGAGTGTCCCAAATTCCTGAAAGAATACTCAGTCAATTCGCTCTCTTCGTGGGTTAATTGAATTAAAACATTTACTTCCTTCTACAAGTGTATTTTATACATTTCTTCTTCTTCTTCTTCTATGTGCCTTGTTGTTTCAGGACGTATGTGATCATGGCTTACCACATCTCCATCTCCCTGGTGGCTCTTGGCACGCTTTCTCCTGTTACACCGCGCAACACTCGTTCCGTCATCCACTTGATCAGGTTCTTCAAATATGTTATCCACTGCTTTCCACTTTCTTTTTTTCCCTCTACCTGGCCTTCTCCAAGCCATCCTTCCTCATTGCATGTCCCAGGATATTTAGTCTCTTCATGATGCTCAGTATTAATTTCCTTTTCGTTTCCATCCTTTCCAAAATCTCATCATTTCTCACATGCTCGATCCCTGAAATTCGAAGCATCCTACTGTAGAACCATATTTCATTTGCTTCAAGTTTTTCCTTCATCCTTGATGATATTATCCAGCATCCACAGCCATATTGAATAACTGACATCACATATCAATCCAGTACTCTCTTCTTTGTTTCTAGCGAAATTGCCTTGTTTCTTATTACTTTACTCAACTTCTGGAAGGCTTCCTTTGTCTTGCAATTCGCCTTCGGATCTCTGTGTCGCACTTTCCGCCTTCTTTTAGCTTACAAATTCTACTTATATTTTAAAAATCTTTCCATCGTATGTTTTTATATATAAATTGTTGTAATCACTTTTGGCAATGATATTTGAGCGAGAGAAGACGAATTAATTGTGCATAAGATAAAATAATTACTGACATAACGCAAGTTACAAACTTTGTGTTGCGATACTTTTATTTTATGTCATCTAAACTTCTTTCATAAATGGAAATTTGTCTGTGTGTGTATGTGTGTGTGTGTTTGTGTGTGTGTATGTGTCCGTTATCTATAGACTCCGAAACGGCTGAACCGATTTTCTTGAAAATTTACAAAGTTGTACTAAACGCGTCTGTGAGTGTTCTTAGCTCGGTTTTGTGTCGAGGTACCCCAGATGAATATCGAAAACCGATAATCGAAAAAATCGGGTTATAGAAAGAGTTGTCAGATTTTAATCAATTTTGATGCACTCATAGAAAAAGTAGGTATAATTGTAGTTCTTAGTCTCAGCCATGATACCATTTACTCAGAGGACTTTTAAAATATATTTCAAATAGAATTACAATACGTGAAAATCTTGCAAACAGAACAAAGATTAATGACACATTTAAAAGGAGGACAAAGTTAAAAATAATCTACGATAGATTAAAAGAAAAGATGCGACAAATATAATACGATAAAAAAGATTTTTTTTAATCATTTCACCTCGAGCAAGGCAGAAATGCCACTGATGAGCTGGGGGCAACAGAAATGTAAACAGATTAATTAGAAAAGAGTGAGGAATACAAACTAGTTAGAAAGGAGCAATAGAAAGCTGAGAATGCAGGTGCGATGACAGATACATAGGTGGGGAGAAAGGGAAGGATATACGGGGAAGAGAGCTATAGTCCAGTTGTTAATAGATGAGTATTGACATTGCATTTAAATATCTGGAGGCTGTAACCGTCAGGAAAGCAAGAAATATGGAAGAGAGTTTCACAGGCGGGAAGTGCGAGAGAAGAAGCTGCAGGAGTAGAATTGTCGTCTACATTTGACTAACCTGACTGTGAATGGGTGGGACCCAGTTGCCAGTCTGGTTGCACGGGTAAACACACGTTGAGGAGGCATCAGTGACTTAAGTTCGTCCGAGCAGAAGCTATGAAAGTATTTATAGAACAGACAAAGGGAGGCCACATTTCGATGGTGGGGAAGTGGCTGCAGTCGAGCCGCCAGATCAGTACCTATCACATTACAGACTCTCGTTTGGAGCCTGTCGAGAACACTGAGGAGAACGGCTGAGGCGCCTGACCATAAATGGTAGCAGTACTCCATGAGCCACCATGTTCTTATTCCTCACACATTAAAACTGGAAAGTGGGAAGTAAATGTGTGTTGTTTACAACCGACTAAAACATGTCCGCCTAAATATAAAATATAAGTTTGTACAAGAGCTGATGAATGAGAAGTGATAATTGTTTTGCACATTAATTGTTATCTTTATTAATAAAGGGTGTCCATAAAGTTCGGGTGCACTTTAAAAACGTATAACTTTATTTGTATTTGCGATAGAAATATTTTGTAAAAAAAGATTAGAAAAAAGGAAATCTATATCTTCTTATGTTTTATTGAAATTTTATTTAAGTTTCCACATGTCCTCCATCATTACAAATACAAATGGTAGTACGATTTTGCAGATCGCATTAAACATTTGCCAAATGATTCATTGTAATGCCTGAAATCACAATTGTTTTTTTTAGCTTTCATTTCTTTTAATGAAATATGCTTGGTTGCATACACAATTATTTGCACATGCCACCATAGAAAAATCGATTTGTGTCAAATCAGGCGAACGTGGAAGCCAATAAAACGGTCTACTTTTTCCGATCCATCTGTTTGCTTATCTAAAAATTTACAAATTTTGTGGTAAAGAATTATTCAAAAACTATACTTAAAACTAGGTACATTAAACCTAATAACATCTTTAGAGATTATTTCTATCACAAATACAAATAAAGTTATAATTTTTTTGAAGTGGGCATGGTCGTTTACGGACAACCTGTAGTATTAGTTTTAGTCGTAGTACATCTGTTTTCAGGCAGAAATATTGTAATCAGTCACGTTTATCTGTGTGCATGTTCGTTCGTCTGATTGTCTGAATCCCTGTGATAGACATACCGTAAGACTCGCTGAATAGATTTGGATAAAAACCTTAAGGGATATTTGGCCACATAACTTACGAACTGAGTAGATTTTGGTTTTAATTCATTACTGGATAAAGTTTCTGGGATATTTTTTCGGTTTTATGAATAAAAATTGATTTTTGACTTTCAAATGGCAACTTCCGAATTACCACCCACCTAGGTAAATTTAAATAATGAATTGATTCACTTTTATTATTTTATGTGTGCATTTAATTTTGAAAAGAATTGCGTTCATTTTTACATTTTCACTCTTGAAAGCAGTCAAGTTTATAGCATTTATTCTTTCTCATTTTAATACTCATCTCTTGCTAATCGCTGAGATGATGTCGTTGTTGCTTTGATAGAAGTTTCCTCTTTCTAGTTTTATAATTTCACTCTCGATAATGGTCGAGTTCATTGCAGCTATTCAGTCTCATTTTAATAATCTTCTCCTGCTAATTGCTGAGATGATGTTGGTATTGCCTTGACATAGCTTTGCGGTACGAGGTTCATTCAATAAATAAGGACTTCTAATACAGAGAGAAGCTTACTTTTTTTCAGCGTAGTCTCACGGTAGTGCCACACACATTTCCCCTCTGTGCATGTTTCCGTATTCCCTCAGCGTAAAAATCTTTGGACTGATGTCTTACCCAATCGCTCACAGCACTTTTGACATTATCGTCATTTTCAAACTTCGTGCCACTCGTGAAGGCTTTCAAAGGAACCAAAAGGGTTAAAGTATGAAGGAGCAAGGTCTGGGCTGTAAGCGGGAGAGACACTGCTGGGACAACTCGATCCTCTTCTGTTTATGCTCTGCAGTAAGCATCTTTGGCACCCAACGGCAGCTGACCTTCCAGCAGAAAATGTCACCATGGGCAATTTTGTGTGCTGTCCCAACAGATTGGATTTCTGTTGTATGTAAATTTCCTTCTCGTTCCAAGCCAAACTTATAAATCCAGAACGTAAATTTATTTTAAACATTACATGTTTTGTAAAAGAAAAAGAAATACTAAGATCACATGCAATTTACACAGATTTCTTCGTTTACGCGTGAGCTGTACTTGTGAGTATAATTTTGTGTAATCCTTTAATGCTTAGACTATCTGAAATTTCTTCCATGAGTGTATCAGAGCATTTCCTACTTCATCTGCGGACTCAAACTACAAATGGAAATGCCGATGTCCTCATGTGCTATTTTTCTGAGATTTAGATATCAATATTCTTGTATTTTGCTAATTCTTAAATATTTGCAAGGAGAAATAACAGTCTGCAGAGACTGACTTGTCAATAAGAAGGCATACATTGTTTTTGTGGCCTTTGCTCACGATGTTTGGGTGATTCGCTTTGATTGTTCAGTCTGTGTGTAGTGAAATTTTCAACAAAATATTATATGTCGTATCTCTGTAGACGAGTCTGGGTGGTATATCTCTTGATTACTGGTAGTTTCTTATCCGTAAAAATTGCAGTATACCCAATGAATATTTTTGCTCACTCTGCTTTTGCTTTCTTAGTTTGAATTTTATAGATATTTTATTAGTTCTTAGTTTCAATGTCTACTGTTTTAAACTGGCTTTTCACCCTATTCTTTTGATTTGGCCCAATCTGACTATAATCTGTTCCCCAACATGAAAATCACTTGGCTGAGGACCAGTATTGTAATGATGATGAGGTCATATCTACGATTGATGATATTTTGACCAACAGGATGAAAGCCTCTTCACCAATGAGATCCAAGCACTGCAACATTGATGAAAGTCCCATTTGTATTTGGTCATATTCCATGAGAATATTTTTGGTAAGCCAATGAACTTTCTAGCAAACCCTTGTATGGTTGAGGCATTGCCATGATGATTATATTACAGTCACTAATATTAAACTAAGTCTCAATGCATAGCAAATGTGTTTTATATCTTGCAATAAGCGTCAAAAGAACAAGAACAATTCTAATCGCTCAGTCTGATGACCTCGCAAATAAATGCTATGCACAAACACAGATAGTGTTCTGAGCCTCAACCTTCATTTTGTGTTACAAGTTTGAAGGTTTAAAAAAAGTGGGGTCATTATGTTGCTTACATGGAATAATAAAAGAAAATTCTAAAAATATAGTTAGATGCTTCTTCTTGTTTCATTTCCATAATATTTGTGACAAAATCTCTGATATGTTAAAAGTATTTCTGTAATTCTCATATTCTTGAATGTTACTCTTGCATATTTACTTATAAATAGATCCGTACCTATGTTATCTCTGAAACATTTTCCAGTATTGAGGAAACCCGTTAACCTCGTTGTCTTCTTTGACAAAGAATTTGAGATCATGCATGTAGAGTAGGCGATTTTCCAGGAATATATATTTTTATCAATAGTTGATTATTGCAACCATATTGACATCTCCGATATCTATTCTGTTCCAAGGGAAGAATGTTGTTTTTATCGAGAAAACTGTAAGTACATTTCGTCATGACAGACGTGATCAATTTATACGTTGTGAACAAACATTTATTGGCCATTAAAATTTTCAGATCAACTGTGTAACCCGTTTTTAGTAGAAGATATATAATATATTCATTGATCTGGGATTTTGGGGGGGATTATTAACAATGATAATTTTTGTGCAAGCAATTTATAAATAGTCAAAAACAAGATATTCTGTCATTTCCTGGAGATGTCCTTAGAGTTTACTAAACGTTATTCTTTGTTATATTTTCCCATTCTTCTAGAAGTTTATCCTCATTCTTTTTTCTTTTCGTTGGATTCATTCTATATTGGAATGATATTAATTTAGACTATTTCAAATATTCTCCCAAAGATATTGCTCTTCTTTAAAAGATGGTTGTTTTTGAATTCTACAATGGTTTTCCAGTTTCCTTGTAAAAGCTCTTCAGCTGCGTTTGGAATGTCTTTTTTAACGATAGCACCTACAACGTTTTTCATATCGTCTGGTTTTAGGTGCCTTTAACTGCACTTTTTTATTGAAGTATTTTCTTGCCTGGTGGGATTTCATTTAGTAATATCATTTTATATCTCCGCCTATGTGTGTTTAAATATTTGAGTTTTTTAAAATCTCATCTTGTATCGATAATTCATAAATGATTTGGTGTAGATGTCGTTTTAATTTAACTATTATTATGTTATTTTCTATCATATTTCGATTTCTGCTATGGTCGCACTACCAATGAAGTCTGCGGGAAGACTTAAGACAGGGCGTGGTGTATTGTTATTGCTCCATTTTATGTTTTGTCTATCTCCCCTATCATTCCTTGTGTTACATAGACAAAGGTATTCCTTAGTGTGTGGGCTGTACTTCAATAAGACAATTTTTGTATATCTCTTTAGCTGGGGTTTCCAGGGATAATTTCCATGTGTTTTGTTTCATTTCTTATCATTCCAAGTGCACCTACTATCACTGGCACGACTCTTGCTTTAAATTTCTACATTTTTTTCTAGACAGGTTTTTTCTTTCTGGTTTTTAACAATAATGTCCGGCCTATTTGCTTCAATTTGTCTGTCTGTATAGATGGTGTAATCGCATAGAATGGTGACATCTCTTTCTCTAACCTGTTCTGAATGATATTCATACATTATTATTATTATTATTATCATCATACATTATTATTATTATTATTATTATTATTATTATTTTCATCTTTTTATGATTTCTGCTCTGATCACACTAAATACCCAATTTGCGTAAAGGTCTAAAGCACGTAGAGGAGTGTTGCTACAGCTACATTTTATATTTTTTTTCTATTTCCTATAACATTACTAATGTTACATAGACAAAGTTATTCTTTGTTTGTGCGCTGAAGACACTTGTTTTGTATATCTCATTAAAATGGGATTTCTATTAATGCGTTGCTTTGTTCCATTTGTATCATTACAAGTGCATCTACGATGACTGTTAATATTCTTGTTTTTAATTTCCACATTTTTCTATTTGAATTTCCTCGTTTTTATGCTTTGATATTTTTTCAAATTTATTGGTTACTATCGTACAATTTGCTGGATATGCCACATAAATTAATAGGTTATTTCTTTCGGTTTATGGTAGTAAAGTCTGGCAAATTTGCTTCAATTTTCTTGTTTGTTCATGATGTAATCTTATAAAATAGTGAGGGCTTATATTTATGTAAACGGTCCTGGGAGATATTCATACCAGTGTTTATTTACATATTTATCAAAGTGTTTGCACATTGTACAGTGCAGATGTTGCCCCAATGTTACGATTTTGATAATCTTTTTACGATTTTTTATTCTTCTCTGAGATTAAAGGTTTTATTGTTTCCTGGTATTTGACACAGAACCTGCATTTAGGATCCACATTATTACGTATGATATTTCCCTGAACGTTTCATAGTAATAATCTCTGATCTTACGCTGCAAGAATAAAGCTTTCATTTACAGATATTAATCCAGATGCTCGAAACCAGTGATTAATATAATTATTATCAACATCCGGTTTATTAGCAAGTTCGGGATGTTGGCTATGTAGAGGTTTGCCTTGCCAGTGTTTTATGCGTTGCAGAATTTTATAATTGACTTTCGTTTGTTCTTTTTTTTTTGCTTCAACAGTTGGTTCTTGGGATCTGTTTCAGTTTACTACAGAATCGACTTAATATAAATCTTGTTTTTATTTACTAACATCTTTCATTATTGAATATTTTATTGGTTTTCATGTTGTTTGGCATATTGTACCATAAAGTATTTTGTTATTTCCTTTTAAGTTAGTAAGTCTTGAATTCTAGTTGAGTAATACATTTTCAATTTTTTTACAGCGTATGTTTAGACTGTCTGTAGCACATTTTAGATTATGTATCTTATGCTGGATGTGCGTTGTGGCGCAGTGGATATCCGCTCGGAACTAGAAATCGGGGAGCCGAGTTCGAATTCTAGTTGAATTCATTGCATTCATTTACGTGCAAATATCCTTGGGAAAGGTATTAATCCGTTTCTTCCCTCCAGGTGTGGGTTAAATAATAGGACAGATTGGGTTCTATAGCCTTGGCTGGCAACCAATCTACCGCAGAAAGCAATGGCAACCTACGGCGGGATAATCATCTGCCCAGAAAATCATGTCTCTTTCGAGACATGATCGCCCAAGCGTGTTTCACGTATGGCATTTAACTGACTGATCTTATGCTTAGAAATGATATTTTTTAGTCTTATAATCCATTTGTCTGATTTTATTCAGAGTTTAGTTCAAAATGTTGAATCTATATTGAACCATTGGGATGGCAAGGATGTTAATGGTCATGATTCTCTTCCAAGAATTCAATTCAGTTTGTCAAACTAGTCATACCTTTACTCTAGATCTCTTTATAATGCCTTTAATTTCTCATTATAGCTTTCATCACCCTCATTTACACCTATGAACTTATAAACTTCTATCTCTAAATCCTTTGATTGTAATCCAATGTCTTAGCTAATAAATGACGTTTGTTGCAACAATGCTCATAAAATTTACACTATAGAACATTTCTCAAAATTGAATTTAATTGTAATATCATCAACAAAACATTTTACTGTTTGCAGAAGGCCTTGCAGTTCACTGTCATTGCTAGTATAAAAATCAAATTTAATTTCTCATTATAACTTGCATCACCCTCATTTACACCTACGAACTTATAAATTTTTTCTATCTCTAAATCCTTTCATTGTAACCCAATGTCTTAGCTAATAAATGGCGTTTGTTGCAACAATACTCATAAAATTTTGACTATAGCACATTTATCAAAATTGAATTTAATTGCAATAGCATCAACAAAACATTTTACTATTTGCAGAAAGCCTTGCAGTTCACTGTCATTGCAAGTATAAAATCGAATTTTTCCATATTAAAAAAAACATGGTATATAGTAAAAACAACAAAGACTCAACTTAAAATATTCCTTTGTTGATGTTTACTTCACCAAACTTATAATATTCATTAATACAATTTGGTAAATTGTTATTTTCCATATCGACATGCATAATTTGAAGAAATTTAAGACAACGGGTATACATTTATATATTTAGAAAATGCAATATTCAGGAATGTGGTATGTCTTACACTTATCTGTCTAGGTAGACTAAGATTTTCTTTGCATTGAAGTAGTTTTCCAAGATCTTCTTATTAAGTAATTGCCTTTAAATCCGTAAACGCAACATTTGCACCGTTTTTGTTCAAGCGTTATTATGCCATTTTTATCTAAGAAGAAATCTATCTTTCTTGATGAAATAGATGTCAATAGTTTGTATATTATGGGAAAACATGTAATTGGTCTGTAGTTTTATTTGTGTATTTCGGAATATTTGTGTCAAAGTTCTTGGATAGAAGAAACGTAATTCGAAATTTTGTAAGATCATGAACTATTTCTTGAAGTCATTTGGCCAAAAGTTTGTGTACTGTGTTTCAATAATATGAACAACAGGTAAGAATTTTATTTATTCCTTGGTATTTCCACTTGCTTGCTATTTTCAATGCACATTTAACATCCTCTTCTGTGATTCCTGCCCATTTTTGTGCCGCTTTTTTCATCCTTTTTATCTCATGCGTGATCCCGTTTTCTAATACGAGCCCATATTTTATCCCAAAATTATATAAGCTCTTCTATTTCGGTGGGGACTGGCACTTCCATTACCTATTTCTTTGTTTTTTTTAATCAGTTTGAAAGATCTTGTTCTGTCTGTAGAATCATGATTTCTTTTCATGTCGTCTTATTTATTGAGCCTTCATTTTTATTGTTTGCTTTATTTTTTCTTTAGTTGGTTGAATTCTATTTTCATTCCTAATATTGTATTTTTCTACTCTTCTGCCTTTTCTAGTTACTACATTTATTTATCTTGCCATTTCATCCAGTACAAATCATTCACATTAAATTTTTCAATTTCTTATTCTATATTTTTTTTGCAAAATTGACCTTCATTTTTGTGAAACTATTTATTTTTTCTAGGATGTTCAATTTTGCCGCTGATATTGCTGATGCATATATGGCTTCACGCAAATTCATATATGGGACGTCTTCATCCATATTTAATTCAAGTGTTGGATTGCAGAATTAAATAGTTTTGATGTTATGGTTTATTGGTTGTAAGTTGGATAGTTGTGTTCCTTCTTTCATTTCAATATTTTGTATCTGAATTGTATTTTTCAAGATTTCTTTCTTTTTCTTCGAATATTTCCGCATTGTCTTCACAGTAATTTTTGTGTATCTCGGTTTCTTCATTATGATCTGTGGTTTCTGGGATGTTACTACATTTTTATTTTTGAGTACGGTTCTTCTTCAGGTTTTGTTGATTCGCCTATCTGGTTGCAATTATGTTTTATTTATTTAAATTCAGCATCAGTCAAGCAGTTATTTTGCACAATGCATCTTCTGACATTTACTAGTTTATTTTCGCAATGTACTTTCTAATTGTATGCCCAAACCTTTCTCGTCAAATGTCATGTTTGCCGAATAATGCTTTATCTGAGGTATGTGTAACGCTTTATGGAATGTAATCTTAACGAATTTATACTCCTCACGAAACAATGTTATCGTTTCTTCTTAAATTAAACGATTATTTATCTAGTTCGAGAATTTGCAGTGCCATAATTGGGATTATCATGGTTGTAGAGGACCTGAAGATTCATTCTTTGTGTCGGAGTTTGATAATATGGTAGATCTTTTGACCTCGGGTAGGTTCTTTTTTGAGAGAGGGTTGCCCTGTTTATTCACCTATATAACAGTCTATTTCAAACACAGTGTCGAAGACTGTAGGGGATCCCAGTGACCTCATAATGCAGTAGCCACTTACTCCTCGGCTCGATTAATACCATGAGTTGCTGATTGTTTTTCGAAGATTTTTTCCCTCCTAAATATGTTGTGAAGCGACAGAGAGGGGATTGGAATTTAAAGAGATACGCATTGGTAAAAATGATATTTGTAAAAAACATGAATTAAAAAAGTATTGTGTTGAGAAAGATCGAGATGTTATTTTTTACTCTTGATAAGATGAGTTGTTAATCAATTAGAATTATATAATTATTGTTGTTGTTATTTTCTATTAATAGTTCTTGTAACGAGAATATTATTCAAAAAAGTATTAATGGAAAAAAATTTACATTCGTTTAATAAATTGTATCATTGATATAAAAATGAAAATAATAATAATAATGTTTTTACTATTTTTTAAAATAATAAGATTAAGTGAAACAAACAATTTATAAAAATAAAATATATTATTTGTTGATCAATTTAAGAAAAGCAATGATATTGCTTGTCGGAGTATATTAAAAATATTGACTTATTGATAACATATTTGTTTACTGAAAATTTTATATGTATATAAATAGATTTAAATATATATATATATATATATATATATATATATATATATATATATAAATATATATATAAAAATAAATATATATATATATATATATATATATATATATGTATGTATACTCTGTTCAGTCGTTCAATCATTTGTTCGCCTATCTGTATATTTTGTTATGTATTCATTAAACTCGTCGAAAATAGCGTTATCGACAACTAAAAAACCGTAGTTTTCTAGAAAGGAATATCGTAGAAATTGTATCGTATTGTTTTTTTTATATTATTGTTTTTCCTATCGTATTATTTTTCCTTTTTTTATCGTATTGTTTATTTTCTAAGAAAAATATTGTAGTTTAAAAAACTATTTCGAAAGATCGACAGCTAATATGGTAGTCTTTCTAAGAGATATATGGATATTATTGTTAAGAAATCTACTTGATTAATCAATCAGTATCATCAATGAAAAATAGTTATATTATAATAAGATGCAGAAAAATCAATACTTACGTTAAAATAATAGCAAAAATAACTAAATTCCATATTTACGTTTTTAAAAAAGAAAACAATAAGTTACATTTTCAGGATCTTCGAAAAACGCTATATTCTCGTTGTAATTCCAACTGCGTCTATTATTATTATTATTATTATTGTTATTATTATTATTATTATTATTATTGTTGTTGTTGTTGTTGTTGTTTTTGCTGTTGTTGTTTTTGTTGTTGTTGATACCCCCCTGGGTATCAATCAGAGACCTATGTTCGGAAATGGTATCATGATATTTCAGCTAACAGTTTTAAAAATAAAAAAAATTAAAAGAAACTAACACATACATGTTTCAATGATAAACCCCTTCGCAATATGTGAACTTTACTTTTAAGAACATTTATTTCCATTTGTTTAAATCTTCGAATGATAGGAACCGCTTCAGTATGAAATCTTTCCAATCAAACCGGGACAGTCAATCACAATTAGAATTATTGATTTTTTTAAGAACCACACTTTTGAGATTTCTACTTCAAGATCCTTGTAATTTATGTTTTGAAGGGGTATACTGAGTGTGATAGGCAAATAGTTAACAAATTATATTTTTAATTTCGTGTATGGACATTGTTTGATTTGATTTTGTTGACTTCAGGGTATATTAGGGTCGGTTGGGCGCCGTCTTAACATAATACTATGACTCAAGAAAACCACCAAAATGTAATTCGATTCATTCTCATCTATTATAATTCTTGTTTAATCCAATTTACTTCCTTGTTATGTTCCTTAGTTCCAACCCTTACTTTTCTCAGAACTAAATAAGTTCTTCTTTTGTGGACGCGGTGTATCACTTTCATTTTTTGCTTGCCAATTTTTCTATTAAATTTCTTAGCATCTGTTGGAATAATATTGTTTTGTCTGTAAAATATTGATCTTTTTTCATAGCGTCTGATTCATTGTGCTTTCATTGTTTTTTTTTATTTTATTTAGCTGATAAGACTTCAATTTTATCATTAACTAGCAGTATAACCCGGCGTTGCTCGGGTTTAATGAAACAAGTAATATATATTATCGATTTTCTGCACTATTGGAAGCAATGCAACCTTAAAATTCTGAATATAGTTTCTGATGCCTTTGTCTGTGAGTGTATCAAAGTTGATTAAAATTGGACCACTCCTTCTATAACTCGATTTTTTTGATTACCAATTTTCGATATTTATCGGGGGTACCCCTAAAACCGAGCTACGAACACTCGCACATGCTTATAGTACAACTGTGTAAATTTTCAAGAAAATCGGTTCAGCCGTTTTGGAGTCTATAGGTAACGGACTCACAGACACACACAGAGACAAAGATCCATTTATAAATAAGTTTAGATGTTGTAACTTCTTTCGGCTCTTCTGCCATTTCTGCTTCTTATAGTTAATCCTCTTGCCAGTTTATCGAGTACTGATTATTCAGTTCAAAGTTGTTCAATTTCTTTCACTGTTTTTCTTTTTTATGTATTATTCATGTATGTGAGTCTCTTTTTTTTACTTTGATGTATATTTTTAGCTGTTGCCATTGTTGATTCATATACTGCTTCATTGAGACTTATATGCGGGTCTTCTTCATCTAACATTAATTTCAGTGCTGTAATTATTATTATTTACATCATTATTATGTTTGGATTTGTGTTAATATCACACTATATACCAAGTCTGCTGTAACTTCTAATGCACGGAGTTTTGTTTTATTATGCTTACAACTCATGGCTTGTTTTTCAAACTACCATAACTTCATTAGCGTTGGGTAGACAAATTCTTCTTAAAGTGTGGGCTGATTACATTTTTCATTTCACTTAAGCTTGCATTACCAGGGATTTATCAATTATTCTTTTGTGTTCGTTTTTTATCATTCCAAGCACACCTACTATGGCAGGAACTATTCTTGTATTCATATTTGTCATTTCTTTTTTTATTTTGATTCCCAGGGATTTATCAATTGTTCTTTGTGTTCCTTTTTTTATCATTCCAAGCGCACCTACGGTGGCAGGAACTATTCTTGTATTTATATTTGTCATTTCTTTTTCTATTTTGATTCCCAGCGATTTATTAATTTTTCTTTTGTGTTCCTTTTTTATCATTCCAAGCGCACCTACGATGGCAGAAACTATTCTTGTATTCATATTTGTCATTTTTTTCTATTTTGATTCCCAGGGATTTATTAATTGTTCTTTTGTGTTCCTTTTTTATCATTCCAAGCGCACCTACGATGGCAGGAACTATTCATGTATTCATATTTGTCATTTCTTTTTCTATTTTGATTCCCAGTTGTTTATTCTTCGATATTTTAATTTAAATATCTTGATTTTTATGCTAATGTTCGCGAAGCAATTCATATCAATCAAGGGGCAATTTTTTAAAAATTTTGACAATTGCGCCTGATCTGTTTGCTTCTCGCTTTGTGTCTGTGAAGTATAAACCAATAGATTTATGACGTCTTCTTTTTCTGTAAGCGGTGAATTATGATGTTCATACCAATGTTTGTTAATACCATTTCCAAAGTGTTTGCATTTAATCCAGTGTAAATACTGCTCCTCTCTTACCAAACGAGAGGTATTATTATTTGTCGCAAGTATTGAACATCTTGAGTCAAGATAAGACTATGTGCGTTGTGGGGCAGGATTTCTGTTGTTGTGCAGTGAAACGATAAATCGGAGAGTCGAGTTTGAGATCCAAACGAATTACTTGCATTAACTTACGCGCAAATACACTTGAGAAAGACATTAATCCGTCTCTTTCCTCGAGTTATGGGTTAAATAACAAGACAGATTAGGTTCTATAGCCAACCGCAGAAAATAATGGCAACCTACTGTTGGATAATCTTCTGCCCAGTCAGTCATGTCTCTTCCGAGATATGATCGCCCAAGCGTGTATCACGTATGGCACTTAACTTACTGACTATGGTTCTAGGATATTTGTCAAAGAACAGAATTTTGAATTCACATTTTTGTTTATGATATTCCTCTAAAAGTTCCTAATGATAAGGCTGTTTTGCGCTGCAAGAATAAAACCGTCTGAGTCAGCATTTAAATGAGATGCCTGTAACCAAAATGAGTGTTAACTTTGTCTACATCGAATTTATTAGCATATTCTGGGTTTTTTGTTAGCTGTATAATTTGTTCAAGAATTTTGCCCTTGGCTTTATTTTCCATATTTTTGCTGCAACAGTTGATGCTTGGACTGTGTTTCGCGTTTTTACAGATTTTTCTAACTCTAAATAGTGTTTAGATTTACAACCCTCTTTTATGTTTGAATATTTTGAATACCGTTTCTGTGTTGTTTGTATAATTTTAACATCTAACCTTATGTTAGATGTTAAAATTATACAAACAACATATGTTAATAAACCAATAGATGTTTTGTATGATATTTCTAACTGTATAAAACCAGTTCCACCTTTCATTACGAGATATTTATGAGGGTGTGCATCAGGGTTAGCATGTTATGCTTATGATGAAACTTTCTTTTATTGAATCTTTTTGTCTAATGTTACTTAATGTCCATTTCAAGATGTTAATACTTTATTAAATCACTGGGATAACAAGGTCATTAATGGCCATGAATTTATTTTTAATATTCGATTCTCTTCTTAATATCAGTAAAAATTTTTCTATAGAGTTCCATTTGAAAGATTTCTTTCAAATGTTTATGTTGAATTTCTAAACCATTGTTTTACAAGGATTACAACCATGGCTTTAGCATATCTCTTCAAACCGAATTCAATTCCACTGGTCTTATTGAATTATTTTACTGTCTTCAGGAGAACTGCGATTTCACTGTCATTCCTAGCATAGATCTTCAAGTCATCCATGCAAAATAGATGGTTTATTTTTTTAGATATGATGTAGCTGTATTCTGTATTTAAATTCACTGGTTAATGCTATCATATACTATCAGTATAGCTCGGCGTGATCAGGTATAATGAAAGCTTTAACATTAATCCATGGTCCTGGAGCTCAGACTCTTTGGACATTGGCACGAAAGACTAAAACGCAATAGTTGTTTCCACTTAAAGCGAAATCGTAGACGGAAAGAAAAATGGATGGATGTAAGTCAAATTCTGATTTCCTGGTATCGATATCAAATACGTTTCTTTGTTGTAAACAAAATTTTGAAGGCTAGATAAGTCCTCTGAGTAAATGGTATCATGGCTGTGACTAAGAACTTCAATTATAGCTACTTAGAGCCAAACCCGAAGCAAAAACTAAAATAAAAGGCTGAAGAAAATAAAGATTTACAGGCAAATAAACAGACACACACACAAATATCTTGCTTTATATATATATATATATATATATATATATATATATATATATACAGTTATATATATATATATATATATACAGTTATATATATTATCGATTTTCTGTACTTTTGTGAGAACTGCAACCTTGAGACTTCTGAATATTGTTTCTTATGTCTTTTTCTATGAGTGTATCAAATTTGATGAATCCTTCAATAACCTATTTTTTCGATTATCGATTTTCGATATTTATCCTGGGTACCTCGACACAAAACCAAGCTAAGAACATTCACAGGTGTACATAGTACAACTATGTAAATTTTCAAGAAAATCGGTTCAGCCGTTTCGGAATCTATATGTAACGGACACACACACTACACATATACAAAAACACACACAAAGTTCCATTTATAAATATGTTTAGATTTAGATATACCAAATATTAAGAGAAACAAAGTCTCAAATTGAGATATTCCTTTGTTGATGTTTAGCTCACAATATTAATCGATTCTATTTGTATTATTCAGGTATATAATTGTTTTTGTAGCTACATATTTTGTTTGATTAAAATGATGTCAACAGGTGATACCTTGTAAATATTTTTAAAATTTCAAATCAACAGTGGGACAGATTATCGAATGACTTACGGTTTATCTATTCAGGCAGTAATGAGATTATTCATCATATTGAAGCAGTTTTTAGGAATTATCATCTTAATATGTAATTGGACTTTACATCTTTAAGAGCCACGTTTGCACCCTTTTTTTAAGAGGTAGTATGTAATTATATTTCAAAGAAGAATTATATCTGCTTTGTCAAACAGATTTCAATCACTTTTCAGTAATGGAAACAAATGTTATTTTTATGTAGATATTTATGCAGAAGATTGTGTAGATATTCTTCTGCAGAATGAAGAGAGTTCCTGTGGTTACCCATATCATTATTTTATTAGGATCAATGACAATTTTTGAAGTTATTTGGCTAGATTTTTTCTGTGGTGTATTTAGATAATATACCTCAAACATGGGAATTTTATCAATTCCTGAAGATCTCATGTTGTGTGAATTCTTAAGAGCACATTCAACATCCTCTTATTTGATTGCCGCCAATGTTTGTTCTGGTTTATTTTTCTTCCGTTCTACGTTTTGTTTAATTCTTTGTTTTGTTCCTTAGTGCCAACCAATATTTTTTCTCAGAACTATATATACTTATTCGTTGTTGAGCGGGTGCATTACTCCAATATATTGTTTGACAGATTCTTTATAACATTTCTTCGCCTTTTTTGGAATATCTTGTTCTGCTGATAGAATCTTGATCTTTTTTCATAGGGTGTGATTCTTTGTGTCTTCCGCCTTATTGTTTGCTTTAACATTTTTAGCTGATAAAACCTCATTTTTATACCTAATTTTGTATTTTCTTCTGCCTTTTCTAGTCTTTACAATTGTTTCTCTTACCAGTTCATCGAGTACTGATCATTGCCATCTAAAATGTTCAATTTCTTTCTCCATCTTTCTTTTCCAAGGTGGATCTTCATGTCTGCCAGACTTATTATTTTTACATTGATATTTAATTAGTTTTCAGTTGCTGGAATTGCTGATGTGCATACTGCTTGAGATCTATATACACTTTTATTTCACCCAGAATTAATCTGGTTCATACATTGTAGTATTTAATAGTTTTGAAGTGATGCTTTGTTGGATGTAATTTGGGTACTTGACCTCAATCTTGCATTTTAATATTTTGTCTAGCTGTTATAGCCATCAGGATTTTTTCCTTTTTTTCTTGAATACTGTTCTTGCTTAACGGTTCATTTTGTTTTAGACACGTTGAATTGCTACGTTTTAAGCGAATAATCTCAAGGCTTTTCATCTCATCTAAACATTTAGCATTATCTTCAAGCTGATTTGTGTTTTTCTCAGTTCCTTTTTTATGACTTGTGGGTTCTGTAATGTTAGTACCTTCTGTTTATCAATTTCTGATTTCCTTTAATGTTCTGTTGGTTTATTTATTCTAGTTGCATTTTTTTATTTAATAACATGATTAATTAGTCGGTTATTTATCATGTTTTTTTTTTCTTAAATTAGCTAGTTTATTTGTTAGCAATGTACTTTCTAATTGCTTTTCCAAACATTTCATGTCAAATGTCATATATTTTTCGAGAGATTTTTTGCAACGTTTCATAGAATGCAGATATATCGATTTTATACTACTCACGAGAGAAAATTATAGTTCGTTTCTTTAAATGAATGATTGTGGATCTCGTTGAAAACTTTGCAGGGCAAACATTGGGAATATTCAAGTTGTGGAGACCTGAAGATTCATTTTTTGTGTAAGAGTTTTTTTACTATGAAAAACTTTTGATGTCACGTAGGTTTCCTCCTGACATACTGGCTTCCTGTTTCTTCACTGAAAACATAATTGACCTTATTGGTTTGAATTTTTATTTCTCATATTGTTCACACGAATGGTGTATCCAATATTACCCGGCATATTGGGTAATGTTATTTTACAAACAGGGTTTCGAAATTCGTATACGCTCATTTGCGACCTCATATCACAGCAGCAATTCACTCATAGTGTGGATTAAAATCGTCAGTTGCAAGTAGCTGTTCGGAGTTTTCCTTCTCGTTTTTAAGGAAAAAGAAAATTATTCTCCTTCTTCTCCTTCTTGTTCTTGTTCTTGTTCTTGTTCTTCTTCTTCTTCTTCTTCTTATTATTATTATTATTATTATCATTAATAATAATAATAATAATAATCAAATTCTTCTTCGTTTAGTGATTATTATTATCGTTATTATTCATCCCCTTTAAGTAACCGATGTTATTTTCTATTTTTCTCCTCTCATTTAAGTGTATAAATGCATATATCTATCTATCTATCTATCTATCTATCTATCTATCTATCTATCTATCTATCTATCTATCTCGCTCTCTCTCTCTCTCTCTATATATATATATATATATATATATATATATAATCACGGGTAAGAAAGCAATCGGAATCTAACCGTACTGATGACCTATGATACGGCGAAACAGATCTGTCTGCTGATGACAATATATATATATATATATATATATATATATATATATATATATATATATATATATCCTGTTTGGATTTATTTTTTCTAATGTTTTAATGTCTTAATGCAAAATATTAATTGTAGTTACTTCAATAGATATGATGCCGTCATTTTAGACGACGTATCGATATATTTGGCCGTCATATTACACGGCACGCCATTAAAAAATAAATCTTTCAGCTACAATTTTTTCAATGGGAAATATATTTCTTGTTTTGTATGATAATCAGAAACATTTTTTATTTTTATTCCTGCTTAATTTTCTCGGATATTAAATTCTTAAAATTTTCAGATTTATTGCAAAGTTCCTGCGTCGAAGTCAAGGAATTTCTTTGTACATTATTCCAAAGTTAAAGTACAAAAGAGGAAAGCTGGATTCCGAAGCAGTCGCGTCAAACTTTGTATGCTTCAGGGCAGTGGATTTTTCTCATCGGTTTTTAGAACACTTCTGCCAACGTGTCACAAAACGTAACAATCACTTTGTTTTTTTCAGCTTCACACACATTCAAATATCAGTGGGCCGAACGTCTACTGCAAGCAATATCATTAAATAGAAACCTAAAAATACCCCCTGTCAAAATATTGGAACCTTGAACATTCGAGTTACTGGATAGTAATTTAGTTTGTCATTCAACTTTGGTGAGCACTGCGGCTCTTATTAGTTAAATATAATTTCCAACACCTTAGCAGAAACTTCTTTTAAATGTGACAATACAAAATATAGCACAAAAAATAAAATCAACCCAAATCAACTCATATAAAAACTTACACTACCGGCAATAATTCTACCTCCCCACGAGTTTGTTTTAACAGAAATGATTTATTTCAAATTATTTTTAATATTTATTGCCAAATGAAAATAGAATGGTTCTTTTGTTACTATTACTTTGTAAAATTTTACAAGGCAAGAATACAAAGATGAACTCATCCGAATCAACCCGTAATTTTCTTCATTCTTTCATTGATGAAACTGCAATATAAGTTATTAATTATTAAATATTTATAATTTCATTAGATGCACAGGTTTTTGTGTAATATTAACAAAATAACAATTTTCATTTACAATTATTCACGTGGCAATAAATACTAAAAAATAGTATGAAATACATCATTTTTTAAAACACGGGGTACCTAAAAATTATGGCCGGGAGTGTATATGTAAGGTATTTGAAATAAATTTAGTTATGTCTTCCTAGGATATTTCTCACTTTCCCTGACCACGTATTCGTTGCCTCTCGACGTTGTTTTTCTCTTCCAACAACATTTTCCTTTACGTTTTTGACTTAGGTAAATAGATAGATAGATAGATAGATAGATAGATAGATAGATAGATAGATAAGAACAGTTAGTTTGAAATAGATAGATAGATAGATAGATAGATAGATAGATAGATAGATAGATAGAAACATAAGAAATAATGTCTTCCTAGGAACTTTCACTCTTTCCCTGGCCACACATACGTTAGCTGTTGGTGTTGGTTTTCTCTTCCGACCAAATTTTCTATTGTGTTTTGAACTGATAGATCCAGTTTGATTCTTCGCCTTGATGACACGACTGACAGTTGAAAGGCTGACACCAGCAATATCTATGATCTCCCTGTAAAGCTTGGCAGTTGTTTGTTTTGCGTTACAATATTCGTACGCTTCCTTGTAGTAGCGTCAATTGCAAACAATGGCTTTAGGACACGTAATCGACGGTCGAGTCAGTAGTGTTTGGGGATGATAAAAATCTGATGTAATCACGGATAACACAATATATTCAATGCTAAATAAGTTTTATTATGCACCCCGAAAGTAGATTCATATTATTGCACACCAGTGCAAATGACCTTATTTGAAGAGAAAATAGAAATCAATTACACACTGTCACTCCAGTATGTTAACAGAAAGGAAATTAAAGCAGTGGTTTTAATTATTGTGCACACATGTGTAAATTTAGATCTTTCTACGAACTTACATATAAACATACACATAAAGATAAAACCATACATATAGGACAATGCTGAACCTAAAAACATTAGTGAATGAGAAATCACCAAAACAGATGTCGGAAAATGCTACAATAATCTTTCATCTTTAGTAATCAACAAAATACAATACTCGTAGATTGTGGGTTTACAAAAAACCCCGGATTAAAAAGGAGAATTTATTGCGGGATATCCTGTCCACAAAATACAACACAAATTTCAAGAAAAGACAACACATTAAGAAATGTTTGTATACAATTAGGAAATAGTATATTTAACAACATATATACAGAATAAACAATTTGTATATTTCTTTTGTATATTTTGTTTGATAGAAAAATGTCTTTTAGATTTAGGCGCATGTTGGTTGAACAAAAAATGTGTCTGTTTTGCTGTCTGTAATTCAACAAAATAGTAGAAAAATGTTTCTTTTTTTTTTATGTGCCCGCCACTAAGTAGGCAGAAAAAGAAAGGGTTTCAATTTAAGGTGAAAAGAGTGTGAGTTAGAAATACCCGGAGAAAGAGAAATAATAGAGATAATAGTAAGTAGCAGAATGCGTGTGTTTACAACGATTAATCAGTCTACCTAACTAAAAACGTCTGTGTTTCTTCTCGTTTCTGACTGGTGAGAGATGTAAAAAGTTCAATGAGCAGTTGAAGATATCTTGTTGTTGTTGTTTTCTTTTACTTCTTCTTCGATTTTGTATTGGTTGAGATGGCTACGGACCTGTCTGTCGGTGTTCTGACCTCACTGATATGTGCGCCTTTCTGACTGTCGTGACCGCTCAGGGGACTTCCTTAAGTATTGGAATTCAGTCATGGGAGCGGCTCCCATAGGCATTTTCTTCTGACTGACGATATATTGGAATTTTAGATTTGTATTCCAATCAAGATACAGAATTTTGCCTTTTCACGCTGACTTGTGAAATTTGCAGTTGTTGGGTTTTTTTTCCAAGAGATTCCTAGTCGTTTGGATCCGATTTTATGTGTGTGCAATTTCAATTTGGGTTTTTCCAAAACGCTTTTAGTCATTTGGATCCGATTTTGCGGGTGTGCAATTTTACTTTGAGTTTTAGTTAAGATGATATAGGATTTATATTCTATAACATAACTATTGCTAATGGTGAACAACTAGACAACAATATCGATATTTATCTGCATCCCAACTTGAGACAAAATGTGGCACAATGCATTTTAATTTTGGTGATCCTAGCCATATAACTCAAGCAAAAATTGAATATCTACTTTTCCCCAGACGAGACTCTACCGTTCGGCGAATCCTCGTCTGGGTTACTCGCTGGACGAAGGCAGAGAGTCAAACAATGTCTGAAACGCGTCTAAGCGACGTTAATCGCTAGATTTCAATTTCCCATATCACAATAGTGTCCAACATATTTATGTGGATTGGGACATACACATTAATGTTAATAAGTACGTATACAGTAGTCACATTCGCATATATATATATATATATATATATATATATATATATATATATATATGTTTGTGTGTGTGTGTGCGTTTTTGTTTGTATCTAGCTGCATGCTTCTCTGTGTATACTTGCGCTGAATTTAGTGAAAATAGAATCTCACTGTCATAATTTTGTGCAAATAGAATCTCACTATCATGATCTTGTGCAAATAGAATCTCACTATCATGATTTTGTCCCTGAGTAAAGATCGATTGAATAATTTTAATGCTAAAATAATGAATTTTAATTAATTAATTTTAACAATAAATTGTTTTGCACTTTTTAATTTAAAGCCAGTATAACAAAATATACTGAAACTCTTTCGAATTTATTTTTTATTCAAATACATAATCAATAAATTAATAGTGGGTTTTTACTGTTTCACTGATATATTAAAAATATTTAATCGTTTATTCCAGTTAGTTTTAGCAAAATTAAGTTATGTTCTTCCATTGTGAGTGGAGCCAATTGAGAATAAATTGAATATTTATTATTGTAAAATAAATCAGTCGCTATTTACTGAATTTTGATGAATTATTGATTGACTTCTCTCCTTATCGAGTTTGTTTTTGTATTTTTTTTTTTTTTTGCCAATACTACCTTGGTATGTGAGGTAACAATGGAATAATGGTGTAACAATTCATCCACACACTTTTATATAAAACTTTCTTAATCTATATTTTGAGATTCTTCAAGAATATGCAAGGACATTCCTGGTCTTAATTTCGGTTACAGTTATTTTCGAACAATTTTAATGTAGCGACATTTTGCTTTCTTCTATAGATATATTAACCGGAATTGTTTTCATGAGCTGACGTGTTTGTTACCTCAGTAGTAAATGTTTTAACGCCGTACTAGATTGAGAGCTAGGTCTCGTAAATTCACACTATCATTTGTCAGATGAAGCCTTAAATCTCTGTTTAATAGTTCTGTTTCTAGCACTTCTCAATTGTGGAAATCGCATCCTGTAATTTTGTTAACTGTTGGTGGCCACAACCTGAACAATATAAGCTACGCAGATGAGACAGCACTGACAGCAGTAACAAAAAAAAAACAAACTACAAGACTTGTTTCATTAAATTGCAAAAGAAAGCAAAAAGAAAGGACAAAACATGAACCACAAGAAAACTGAACAAATCAGTGAGCTAATTTCATCGGAGTAGAAGCCGTGAAAGTAATTGAAGAAGAGTCACACCGACGCCACATTGCGCCCGTGAGAAAGTGACCGTATCTGAGCTGTCAAGTTGGGATCTGTCACATTACGGATTCACCGTTGGAATTTTGTCAAGGTCGCCTAGGTGGATAGCAGGAGCACCCAGCCGGATATGGCAGCAGTATTCAGTGCATGGGCGGATGGTAGATTTATATATGTGCAGGATTGTTTCAGGCCAAAAAAACGTCCTGGCCCTACACAGAGAACTGACTTTCCTAGCAGTGGATTTAGCTATGGATTCTATATAGTCATTCCACTTGAGGTCTGTTGTGAGAGTTAAACCGAGGAGGTGCAGTGTTTTGCTTTCAGGTAGACTAGCCTGAACCATGCTAATGGGGTGTAGAAACGATTGTCTGTGATGGTTAATAGATACCAGCTTTGTTTTCGAAGTATTAAACTTCACGAGCCATTTCTTACCCCAGTCCGGCCACGGATTGGAGGTAATTTTCAAGCTCGGCAGCGAGGTTTGCTTTGTCAGCAGATTTTTGATAGATGCGAGAGTATAAACTGTACTGTCGTCAGCGTATATGCCTACTTGGGATCTTATTACATCTGGGAGATCGTTAATGTACATAAGTAAAAACATAGGACCTATAATATTGCCTTGAAGGACACCCACGTTCGTATGATAGGATTGGGAGGCATATCCATTCAATATTACCTTCATTCTGCGTTTTGAAAGGAATGACTGCATAAGGTCAAACAATTGTCCAGTTATACTATAACCTCGCACCTTGCGTAGAAGGATAAGTCAAGATGATACAGAAATGTTCTAACAAAGGACGGAAAATGAGGCACTCAGATCCAAAGGCTTACTGGCATGACCAAGTATGCATTGCAGAAACTGAATATATTATTAAAGACAGGATAATTTAATAAGGAACAATGAAGTGAGTACTGGAGTTTTATGTAATGGCTGTCTTTCAATATAACAGCGAATACTGGACAGTTTCAAAAAAGACTGAAAAGACTTGAAGCAATTGAATCGCTGTTCTACAGTAAGATTATGAGGATGCCATGGCCAGAACATCTAACTAACGACGAGGTTTTGGGGAGGAAGTAAACGTAAAGTAAACTTATACTCAACAACTGGCAAAGACAGCTGAAGTTTCTAAGGACGGATGTCTTGGAGAATCTGATACTCACATGTCAGATATAGGGAAAGGGACACTGGGTAAATCAACGCATAACATAGTTGATGGGCTTGAGTCAATGAATGGCAAAGCAAAGTTTTGTAGAAGTAAAAAGAAAAATTAAGTGCTACAAGTGATACGGAGATATGTAGGGAAAATCGCATGAGTAATACAGAAGGAAGCAGAAGAAAAAGACGACAATTGTCAAATATTTAAATCAATTTCAGTCATATTCTCTCTTTTAAACCTGCTCTTTTATTGTAATTTCTGCTTCTTTTACTCTCAGTAACCCTCTTGCATTCACTTACGCACAAATAACTTAGAAATGGTATTCACCCGTCTCTTCCCGCTAGTTATGGGTTAAATAACAAGACAGATAGACCCTTGCGTGACACCAGCTTTCGTATGATAGTAACATTTTAAAAAGAAATCTCAAATACGAGTGATAGCACAAATATATCAGTAGGAAGTACTTCACCAGTCATAAAATAAATCTCTGATTTTTACGTCAGATTTGAGATTTACAACCACCAATCGTAAATATGTTGATCGAAACACAGAAATAGCTTAGGTAAATATCTATAAAAAATAATTTACTAAGGAGACATTTATCGAATACACTTTATTTCATTTGTTTGTCTTTGTAATGACTTTTTCAATTATTTCTTACTGAATGCCATCTCTTTTGATTTTGATGATATTTTAATATTTACTTAAATACAATTTTATATTCTTCCATAAACAGAGTATTTTGGACATAGAGACATAAACTTTAAAAAATATTGATTAAAATATGTAATAATGAAAAAATAAAAAAATCTAAAAAAAATAGCGACCTGTCACTTCCTCGGCGACGTGACGTGGCATTCCTCTGTCTTTCTACAAATATTGTTTAGGGATCTATGCTAAAGACTTTTTGCTTAGAGCCGAAAATATAAGCGTATTGCTAGATAGACAAGTAGGTCTCACCGTATTATTATAAAACTAGTAGTTGCAAACGTTATTTTTTGTGAATTTCACATCTGGGCAAATCCCTTTCGATTTATTTTTTAGGTGTCATACATAATTTTGAAAAATTTAAATTCGCCTTAAATCGATATATATATATATATGTATATATATATATATATATATATATATATACTTCCTGTCACGGTCATGTGAATAGAGACGATAGTAGGGTAGTATTAGTTCAGTTCATTCTCTTTACTACCAGTCATTAAACATCATGCCTTGGTTTTGCTCCTTGTTTTTCAATATTCATGCCGACGAGCAGTGGAGAATATATATATATATATATATATATATATATATATATATATATATATATATATATATATAGTCATCAGCAGACAGATCTGATTCGCTGTATTAGAGCTTATCAGTACGGCTTAGACTCCGGTCGCTTCCTAACCCAGGATTGAAACCCGACCGTCAGTCGGCGATTCTACCCCTAAGCCACGAGCGTCTAGTAGAAGAAGGCAGGCTTTTTTAGCGCGTATAAACACGCCCAACAGCTAGAGTGCCCCAATTCATTATCGAATGAGCGGTGCGTAAGTGCTGGAGTAGCTACTGTTTACAAAGTCTACCACTCAATCAGGGTGCGAGAGCATATATATATATATATATATATATATATATATATATATATATATATATATATATGTATATATATATATATATATATAGCGATGTAAATTAATACAAATACATATGAGGAAAATGTGAATATGCATATTCTATTATTGTTGAGGTGTAAATATATAAATGGCCATTGTATTTGGATGATAATGAGACTAAATTTTAATTTCGATGTTCTTCTAACAGGTGGAAGATGAGATTTTACGACCACATGTTGTCTTTAAACAGCAATAAATACAGCGAATGTACTGCTTTATCCATACATTATTGGAAATTCAAATACAACAAAACCCAATTATTACAGTGAAATCGTAGCTAAATCCAAGCATTACAACAGAAAAGGAGATAAGTGTAATTTATGCTTTTAGAAAGACATTTCATATTAAACCATATCAGTAATCCTAATTTGCTTGATAAACGAGGTGATTTAATGACCACATGCTACATAGAAAAAATTCTAAAACATATTCTTATACCAAGACATGATATAACTTCCCTTGTGCGTTTTCCTGTCTCCTTCTTTTTCTTTTCTTTCTTTCTTTCTTTCTTTCTTTCTTTCTTACTTCCCCCGCAATATTTTATATGAATTCGACAGCTTTTATTTTTCCTCTTCATAGTAATTTATCTTTAATTGTTAATTCTAAATTTTCTTAAACTTTCTTTTCATTTTTATTATATTTTATCTTATTTTTAGTTTTAAGAAATGTAAAAAATTGTATTTTATTTTACCTACATTTTTTGTACATGCAATATTTAAATTTGTAAATTTTTAAGACTCAAGATTTTCTCCCCATTGAATTCTTCACCCTGAATTGTAATTAATTTCTATCTTTTATTTTATTTTAAATTTTCAAATTTTACCTATATGTAACCGTAGAATATTTAAAGTTTAATCTTGTTATTTAAAAAAGCAGTAACTTAACAGTATAATATTTAATTCCCATGAACATCGGACTAAATTAAACTGCCAGTTTGAAATATGTACCTGAAGACTGAAACTATAGATGTAGAATAATCTGTTTTTATTAATATAAATGTTATGCTCCTCTCTCTCTCTCTCTCTCTATATATATATATATATATATATATATATATATATATACTAACAAAATAGCAAGATCGCCAAGACCGACCGCGGTTTCGCACAACGGCTCGTCAGGGCCTTATCATTTAAATTGTTTAGGAAGAAAAATGCCCTCCATCTTAACCTGCTAATAAAACTCTCGATCTTATGGAGTAATTGCTTTTCATAAAAATCCTTAGAAGGGATCGGGATATCTTTGAGTGAACATTCTATATCTATTTGTTCCATCACTAGTTGGTATAAAGTGCTCAATGGATAAATCCAGAGCCTATAATAATAACAATAATAACAATAATTATTAAACCGACTCTGCGTGTATTCTAATCTCAAAACTATGAATGACCAGCAGAATCTAAATCCGTTATTGCCCTCGGCTATAAAGCTTTGGGCAAAGAGGGGGAAAAAAAAGAAAACTGCTTGGGACCGACAATACATACGGTTCCTCCCAGTAAAAAGAAAAAAAACCCTCAACGGAACAAACAACCAGAAAAGAAAAGTGCTCGATACACACAACCGAAAAGTATTTAACTAGAAGGCAGTAACGCAGAGCAAACACACTAACAAAATAGCAAGATCGCCAAGACTGGTTGTTTGTTCCGTTGAGGGTTTTTTTTCTTTTTTACTGGGAGGAACCGTATGTATTGTCGGTCCCAAGCAGTTTTCTTTTTTTTCCCCCTCTTTGCCCAAAGCTTTATAGCCGAGGGCAATAACGGATTTAGATTCTGCTGGTCATTCATAGTTTTGAGATTAGAATACACGCAGAGTCGGTTTAATAATTATTGTTATTATTGTTATTATTATATATATATATATATATATATATATATATATATATATATATATATACTTCCAATCACACTCACGGGTTTGGATTATCTTGTTTTTTTTTCTTATGTAATAATTTAACATATTTATTAGTAGGAACGTCAATATATATGCTGCCGTCATTTTTAGACGGCATATCGATATAAACATTTTGCCATATATTTGACTGTACAGGCCCACTCGTTAAAAATATTCTTATAGTTTGCGAGTGTAATCAAATCTTACTGAAATCAGTAAAGACTCTAGTTCTTCATGTTTAAGGGTGATAACTCTAGCTCTTCCCTTTCAAGATACTTTATTTTCAATTGGTAGTTAATAAATAATTTTTTGCAATAACTCTTTCTTCGGTAGTTTCTTCGATTATAATTATTTACTTTTACATATTTTATGAAATTATTTAATTAACAGTTGTTAATTGATATTTATAAATATTTATATAAAAATATTTTCTTCTATGTGCCGTAGCCTTTCATAACTTAGGCGATCATAACCACATCTCCGTATCCTTAGTTGCTCAATATTCCGCTTTCTCCTTATACCCCATACAAACACTGCTCTGCCTTCTACTTGCTCAAGCCCGTCATGTATGCCATCTGTTGCCTTAGCTTGTTTCTTTTTTCCTCTTTCTGTCTTGTAAGAATCAGGCTCTCCAAGTGTGCTTTCCTCATTGCATGTTCCAGGAACATTATCTGTCTTTACCTGACTTTAAATATTAGTGTCTTTATAGTTTCCGTCCTTTCCAAAATCTCACTTTTGCTCACAAGTTCGAAAAATAGTAACCTCAGCATTCTTCTGTTGAACCAAAATTCGGTTGCTTCAGGTCCCTCCTCCATCTTTATGAAGATCATCCCACATTCACTGCCATATTGAAATACATACATTCCATAGGAAATATGTCTAAGAGAGCTCGAAGAGAATTCAGAACGTAATAATTTGAACGTAATAATTACTTGGAAAATCGTAAAAAAGGTGATGTTTATTTGTTTTAATTGGAGTAGATAGATCTATCTATCGCCCGGTTCACACTCCACCCATGTCTATTGAACAAGTTAAGAGGCTCGTCCCTTGTTCCCTGTTTAGGATGTGGTTTCCGGCTTTTTATTTTCCAAACTTCTCACTTTGTTTTTTTTTTTTAAATTGGAGTAGATAGACTAAACTATCGCCCGGTTCACACCCCACCCACGTCTATTGAACAGGTGTAGAAGCTCATTCCTCGTTCCCTGTTTAAGGATGTGGTTTACAGTTTTCTCTTTTCCAATCTTTTCACTCCTATGTAGCCCCCTTGCTCGGGGTGATATGATTAAAAAAAAAAATTGCAAGAAAAAAAAGTTTATTGAAGGTGTACTTTTAGATCGGTGCCACAATGCATTTAAAAACGGGGTCATATACTAAACTCTGCTATAGACACTTTGAAATATTTACTATTAACGAAATGTACAGCGCTTTATCACAACAAGAGTATCTGTCGACCCACATGACGAAAGGATTTGCAGAGAGAATTAATTTGATTGATTTCTCTTTTGGAAATAATGAAGATATGTTTTATTTTCTTTGTGTACAGAGAATTTGATTTCTGCAAATAGTCAAGTGGAATAATTGCTGACGAAGCTTGGCTTTTTTTTTTCATTTTTTGCTATTTCTTTCTCAATTTCGTTAACCAGTATTTATCTCTTTCTCCTTCACTTCCAAAAAAACGAAAATTGTATTTGCTTCTTTTCATCGTAATCTATTTGTCAGAAATTTGCCTAAAAAGCTTATTTTGCAAAGAAGCCATCAATCCATCCCAACATCTCAGCCAAAAAGAGAAAAAAAAACAATTATTTCGAGAAAAGAAACTGGAAGTGTCATGATAGCTGATAAACCTTAGTTAGTTGGAAGACTAATTAGTTTAGTGTTCCCTCGATATTCGCTGTCTTCTAGTCAATGTCAGTTGATTTCTTTTATGGCGTACATATCAAAGAGAAAAGGCAAACGTTTCCATAAACTTATTTCCAACCTTATGTAGGAACAGTAATCTAATTGTCTACCTAGTATCTCTCTAACGGAGTGTAATGAGAAAATCAAGCTGATCCCATGCTTTTATTAAGGTACGCTAAAGTGAAGCGTTATCTCTAATAATATAAGTAAGAGCTACACTTTGCACATTCCGGTTTAACGTAGGACGAGAATCTGTTTCTGAGAAAGGAAATCTTTTTAGTTACCTCCAGGTAGGAGTTTCCACTGAAAAGATTTACCCATGAGGAATAAAATGATTAAAACAATACTTTGTTTTTCGCGTAGTGTAACTCCTAAAGAAACGTACATTCAAAATAACCAAAAGTGTATTTACACAATTATGTTTGATTTTTATTCTACAATTATTTTTATATTTTACAATTATTTTTTTATTTTTTTATTATTTTATTTATTAACTATTTTTGTTTTCTATAATTATTTATATGTTTTTATATTCTAGAAAATTTAAACTCAGAAATTAGTAAAGGCGAAAATCTTCCTCTTTTTCTTTTATGTGTTGTTTCCCTTCAGGACGTAGGCGATTATGGCCCTCTATATCCGTTAACCGTTGCAGCTTTTAACAGCTATACCCTGGGTATTTCATCGAGAACACTGCTTTATTGTTCACTTGTTCAGACTCGTCAATTATGTAATGCGTTTTTCCCCTGTCTCTCTGTCCCTCCATTCGTTGTGTGAATATGGGGTTTTCTTCCAAGGTCTCCTTCTTCATTACGTGTCCCATAAACTTCAGCTGTCAATTACTGAAAATATATGTATCCTTTTCGTTTTTATCTTCCCAAAAACCTTGTTTTGATAATATGTTTGGTCCATAATTTCAACAGCATCCTTCTGGAGAGCCGCATTTCAGTTGCTTCAAGTTTTTTCTTCATCTTTGAAGAGGTTGTCCAGCATTCGCTTCCATACTGAAGGATAAACGTTACATATCAATCTAGTTTTCTCTTCTTAATTTCTAATTAAATTTTCCTGTGTCACAATATTCTACTCATCTTTTGGAATGTAACATTGGCCATGAAAATACGCCTTCGGATATCAGTCTCTTACTTCCCTTCCCCTGTCAGAACATTTCTCGGGCTTTTAAATCTTTTCACCCTCATTTTCGTTTCTATCCAAAACCTTCTCGTTGCTCACAAGTTTGGTCGATGGTGTCCTCAACATATTTTCGTAAAGCCACTTTTTAGTTGTTTCAAGTCTTTCTATCCTATTTGATGAGATTTTTCAGGATTCACTGCAAATCCAAAAAACGCATACAGGTTAAAATATGAACTAATGAACAATTCTAAACATGTATTATTGACCTTTTTATTCAACATTTACTCTCGTTTTCTTTTCTGTTTTACTTGACAATGAAAGTATTTGAATACTTGACAATGAAAGTATTTGAATACTTGACAATGAAAGTATTTGAATACTTGACAATGAAAGTATTTGAATACTTGACAATGAAAGTATTTGAATACTTGACAATGAAAGTATTCAGTTCAATGTAACTACATTAAAAATGTAGATATCTATTTTCCTGTGATGAATAAATGTACATAGTTTTCATTTCAAATCGAAATAATTTCAATGCACTACAAAAGGTTATGTCGGGAATTAATCATTTATTTTCACAGACGGCTCTAGTAAATTTTAAAAAGTTGAAAATAAAAACAAATCGCATTTGTCTGTATCGCTCCCGATAAAATTGAAATCAATGGAACAGACATTGCGATAATGAAAACTGGATGTTCATTGGGATTGCATCCATAGATTTCCAAATGCTAAACAAAGTATTAACAAATGAAAAATGTTATTATATACCAAGAAAAATATACCGACATTTTTCGTAATATCATTCCTCCTATATGGCTGTGAATTCTAGAAAAACCTTCTCACATATAAAAAAGAAACTCGAATCAAAAGAAATGCAGCTCTGCTAAATGATTTTTTATTAGTTAAACTATTTAAATATGCACTATTTTCCTTATTTTATTGTTTTCTCAATGTTTCAGTTGATGTTTTCCTTCGATTTTCATATTTGTAGTTACCTGAATTGATATACACTTTATTGTCCGGATGACAACAACAAAGATGAGGACAGCAGTCCACATGTATAAGGTGTAAATAGTTTTAACTACATAGTTCTTAAAAATAAACAATGAGAGAGAGAAGGAAATAAGTTAGTGAGACGATAGATTGATTTTACATTTGAATTCTTAATGATTGTAGCCGTCGGGGAAGCAAGTAAATAGGAGGGAATTCCACAGGCGAGAGATGCGAGATAAGAACCTGCAGGAAGTAGAATTTGCGTTTACAATTTATTGGTTACACAGTAAAATGGTGGGACCTTAATTGCTAATTTTGTGGCTCGAGTAACTTCATGTATGTCGGGGTACCAGTGAGCTAAGTTTGACTGAACAGAAGCCATGACATTATTTGTAGAAGAGACACAGGGAGGCCACGTTGCGCAGGTGAGAAAGTGACTGTAGCCGAGTTGCCAAATCGGGATCGATCACATTATAGATTCTCCGTCGGATCTTGTCAAGGACCCCTAGGTGGATAGCATAGCCATCTGGCCTGATATGGCAGCAGTATTCAATGCACAGATGGATGATTGCTAGAAAAATTATGAAAATATTTTAGCTCTCCAGTATTAAGTGAAACAGGCATTATAAAGCAAATTCTGAATAAGCTATACACTTTTTAGCGAAATAATTCTACATTGTTTATCATTTAACATGAAATTTATAGTCAATCAGTTGCTATCCATCTCCATCTGGTGAACGGGATCAGCATTATTTAGTCGCAGTTTCAGGACGGAAGATCTTCGAAATTTTTCTAGATTCTTACTTCAACTTTTTAATTGTAGCTGTTCACCTTTACGCTCTTGATAAAGCAAGGGCGTCATGTGCTGATATAACAACCATGTTAGCATGAAAGTCCTTGGGGCTAAATAATTTTTTGCTGGTAATTGAACCCACCATGATTAAAATTCTGTCCATTTTCAGGAAAAGTCGCTAATAATTATTATGAAGTCTTCTTTGAACATTTAAATATCAGTTGTGCTGAGCATAAACACTGCACTTACTAATACGAATAGCTAAAATTAACGTGTGGATATTTCTTACCACTAGTATCGATATTTAACCTCGTCCCTACACCATGACATGTCTGTGACACAAGGTCGACGAATAAAGACGCCCAGGCCACTGTTCAAATATTACCTAGCCCCGGTATCAAGCAAAAGTTGGGTACAATTCTTTTCTTGCCATGTCAGGACAGGTCCAGTATGTCTAAGACAGATTAATTGGTCTCATACACCTGACACCAAACAAGGCTAGGTAAGCTGATTTACCGAACACCCCCCACTGTAGCGATTTTGGACAATAGGTCGGTTTTTAACGACAGGAACATAGGGGAGAGAAGGCTGAAACCACTGGTAAATATTACCCATATCCCGTAGGGTAACTGGGCCCTAACTCTTTGGCTCGTGGTCAAATATTAACCAAACACCACTGGTAACACCACTGGTAACACCACCGGTAACTGGATACATAGCTTTCTTAAAATATCTGAACCAGTTTCATTATGTCTAAACTTGTCTTAATAGGTCTCATACACCCGGCCAACAAAAGGGCCAAGACAATTTACCCTAGTCACCCACTAGATCATGTTGTGATACAAAGTCAGTTTTTAACTTGAGGAACCTGAACACGGAGACACATACGACAGTTCAGACATTACACAACCCTGCTTACGCGGTAACTGGGTGCAAATCTTATCATAGCATGTCAGGCTGGTCACAGAATGTATAAGCTTTTCTTAATTGATCTCATACACCCGAGACAAAACTGCCATGTAAATTGATTTACCCTACTCTCCCACTCGAGCTAACTGTCACACAAGTTTGGTTTATAACGTAGGGATATCTAAGCACAGTCGCTAAGATTACAGGCCAAAAACTTATGAAGCTTCTGATCACGTGGTGACTGTGTACAAAACTTATCTTAGCATGTCAGGACAGGTCACTGTCTGTCTAAGCTTGTCCTAAATATTTTCATACACCCGACAATATCCTGTGCAAGGTAAATTTACGCTACTCACTCATTTAGCTTGTTGTGACGAAAGGTCAGTTTTTAACATAGGCAATCTGAACATGGACGCTTAGGCCAGGGCAATGATTACCCAACCTCGGCTTATGCAGTAACAGGGTACAAAGCTTTTCTTAACCAGACAAACAGGTTGCAACATCTCTAAGCTTGTTTACATGTATGTACTCTTAGTATTTTATCTACCATTCTTCCACCACTGGAGTGAGTTGTGACATATTTTCGGTTTTTGATGTCAGATAACTGAGAGCGGATGCTCATGCCACTGAATAAGCATTACCCAGCCCTCGCACACGCGAAAACAGGGTACAAAATTTGTCTTTGCCTATCAGAATTGGTAACAGCAGGTCAAAGCTTGTCTTAATTGGTTTCATACATCCGACACAAAACAGTGCCAGGTAGATTTACCTTACTCTCCCACACCAGAATGAGTTGTTACAAAAGGTTGGTTTTTAACTTAGGGAGCCATTACTCAAATATTATCTCAGATTCCGCTCACGTAGAACCTGGGTACAAATCTTGTTTCAGTGTGTCAGTACTAGTCTCAACATGTTTAAATTTATCATAATTGGTCTCATACACCCGCCACAAAAGTAGCAGGTAGATGTGACCTAGTATAGTGTGTTCATAATCAGCCTATGGACTTTTCAGTTCATCCTCAGTTGGAATCGCCACCGAAATCTGAATATTCGCTGATATTTGTCTTTAATTTTAAAATATATATATATATATATATATATATATATATATATATATATATATTAATCTTATCACCCCGAGCAAGGCGGTAACGCCACTGATGTGCAGGGGGCTACGTAATAGTGAAAAGATCGAAAAAGAGAAAGCCGGAAGCCATATCCTAAACAGGGAACAAGGGATGAGCCTCTTAACCTGTCCAATAGACATGGGTGGAGTGTGAACCGGGCGATAGACAGATCTATCTACTCCAATTAAGAACTAATTTGAATTCATCTCAACAGAAAATAAATATTCAAGATGACTTATCCGTTATCTTTTGAGAATTGGGTGTTGTTAATATAGAATTATACAGTTTCAAATATTAACTTTAATTTACTTCCGTCAAATATGCCAACCGTGATAGGTTGTGGATTTTCTTTCTATTCCTGCCCTTAGGCTTTACTTCACGACGCCGTGAATTTCAACATGATATTTGATTAGATGTTAGTTCTTTCACTGTTACCGTTTAAATAGCTAAGTATAGCGATAACTTCTTTTCTAATAGTTTATTTTCTTGCAATTCTCATTTGAATTATTTTCAGGTTCGTATATTCCTGCAACTTACAATATTAACAAATGTAAATGCAACATCAATCATAAATATTGGTCTTCCTGATTCCTGTTTATTTATTGCCTTTTATTCCAACTAATGTCTTCTGATTCTCTTCCATTTCCAGAAACCTTTCAATGTCTTAGTGGCATTATCGCCTTGCATGGGGTGAAAAGATAAAATCAAATATATTTTCGTCAGTGTCCTCTATAAAAGCTTTTTTCATTTCTTGCTTTTTATGCCATCGGCTGTTTTCCCAGAACGATATGAAAATGTAATTATATTTTTTCTTTTTTCTTCTTTGTTCAAATGTTCTACTTCGAAGTTAATTATTTTGGTGTTGAATGATTTAACCCACGACTTACAAGTAATGAGCAATCAACAGTTTAACGATTGGTTTATTCATTGATCAACAGATCGATAGAAAAACAGAAAATAGCAGACAGAAAATCACCAATGAGAGCATGTTTGCTTATAGGAAATATTTTCATGTATGCTCAGTAGGATTTTTACTAGTTATTAAATGCAGTTTATATATATATATATTCTACTTGTAAACGTGTTATAACTGGTTTACAAACGGATAATATTCAAAAGTTCTACAATATGATTGGATTGAACACTTCTTAATACTAATGTGTACTGGTCTAATTTTATTATAACTTCAAAGGTAATTAAACAATCAATTAATCAATCTCTCTCTCTCTCTCTCTTTCTCTCTCTCTCTCTCTCTCTCTATATATATATATATAGTTTAATATGGCAGAAAAAATTGGAATTTTTAATTTTTTTTTCCGGCGTTCTAGTTTCTGTTTGGTGGATATTACATTTCGTTAATGTTTATAGACCTACGCATTTTCGACCACTTCATTATCCATTTTTAAGTGGATTTGATTTAGGTGTTGTTAATTTCTTTTTGCGTTGACTGCTTAAGATGTTTTATTTTTTATTTATTTATTTATTTATTTATTTGTTTGTGTGTGTGTATATATATGTGTGTGTCTGTGTGCTAAATACTATTAAGTTAGTTTATTCCAAGCCGTATCGTTTTAAGCATGTTTGTAATTCGAGAGAAATCTATATATTAAAAAAATAAAACAAACATTTAATTCGCACACACTGTCAACGAATTAACCGAATCAAGAAATTTCCAATATTGTAATAATCATCCTATATTTGTCAAAAAAGGACGTATATGTTACAATCCTTTACGTAAATCAACCATAGATTATTCCGAAATTTGTGTACTTTAAATTTATGTACTTCCAGTTTATGTACTTTCACCTTAATACTTTTCTCTTTTTGTTAAAATCAAAAAAGAAAACTTTAACAATTTATTTAAAAATTTAAAAATGTATACCCGGTGTTTGTTTATTTATCATTTCTCCTCACTTCGCAAATATATAAAACTTCCCCTCTTTTCTATCTCTCTCTTTTTCTCTTGCTCATTCTCTTTCTCTCTTTCTCTATCTATCTATCTATCTATCTATCTATCTATCTATCTATCTATCTATCTGTCTGTCATTAATTTATCAAGCTTGGTAAATTTGAGAAAGTTTATTTACGTTCAACAACTGGTTGAAAGGTATGTTATAGAATGAGGAGTGTACAATGCATCCTAATTCAAAGTCTGGATAAAATTAAGGCATTTTTCTCAATAAATACCCAACATAATTATAATAGAAAAAACATTCTTGTCAGATATTCTAATTTCAAAATGTTGGGTACTCAATATCAAAAACGATAAAAAATATTTAGCAAAAAAAAAGCAATTAAAATCGGCGATACTATTTATCATATCATCCAATATGTCTCGAGCAAAACTACTGAAAAAACAACTTTTAGGCAAAATTCTACTTTATTCATCAACATAGTCTCATTCTAGGGTGATACAATGATTCCAACGCTTTTTTGACCATTTTATGCCATAATTTTAGAACAATTTGTCGTTGGTCTAAAAATACGCGTCAGTTTCCGGTATCAATTCTTCACTGGAGACAAATCTCTTTCCACGGAGTATTCTTTTGAGGTCTGAAAACAGCCAGTAGTCGCTGAAGCTAGATCTGGAAAATACGATCTATGCAAGAGCAATTCGAATTGCCATTCATGTAGTTTTGCGATCGTGGGAAAGAATTGTAACACGATGATTTTTCTTGGTGAAGATGACCTTTTCATCATTTGTCGTTGGTTTTTGATGATTTCTTGTTTCAAATGCACCAGTAATGCAATATAATAATTGCTATTTATGTTTCTTACTTTTTCAAGGTAACCGCTCAACAAAATAAATTTCTCATAACAAAAACAGGAGGCCAAAACATTGCCTGTTGATGCTTGCTTCATTAGCCGTTTTGGGCGGTACTCACCTGCTGCTGTCTACTCGGCTGACTGCAGATTTGACTCTGGAGTGAAATGGTGGTTCCATGTTTATCCATTGTCACATATTTATGCCAAAACTCTCTCTTGTTGAATTGAAATAGTTGCGAAAAATGCTCTGAATCCTTCGACGCGTTATTGTTTTTGATCGACTGTGAGAAAAAGCGGTACTCACATTGAACATCGTTTTCTGATTGACAAATGTTCATGCAACATAGTGAATACACTGCCTTTTGATATGTTCAACTACTCTGCTATCTCACGCAAATTCAACTTGCGATCAGCCAAAGCGTATTTGTTGATTATTTTGTTTTCCGGGAAAACCTTCCGATTTTGGGCGATTGAGCGTTCACCATCATTTATGTCTGCACGACCGCGTTAAAATCAGCATACAACCACTTGACCGTTGTTCTGACGGAACATAGACCGGATAACATTTATCAAGCCATTACTTTCCTTGAAAAAGCTTTACTCTTATCTGAAATCAATGCTTCAACACACGAAAATCAGATTGGGCTCAAATTTTGTCACTAGCAATTTAAAAGTTGGGACTTCATAAAATCATATGAATTTTTTTATCAGTGCCGCCATCTATATGTCAAGCTCCTGAAATATTGCGTGATGTGTTATCTAATTGCATATTATAAAACAAGTATTCAGTATTCCCTATAATTCGTGCGCAAGTTTAGTTATAATAATGTGAACATCAACTATGAAGTCCCAAAAAACGATCCGCGTTACTTGATAAATACTTATATTATATATATATATATATATATATATATATATGTGTGTGTGTGTGTGTGTGTGTGTGTGTGTGTTTTTGGCTCTTCGTCTGAGCCTGTATATTTCTATGTTTGATATTATTTGTGTTTGTGTGTAATGTTACCTGTAAAAACTATATATATATATATATATATATATATATATATATATATATATATTCATAAATATGAAAGTTGTTTTCCTTGCCGAAGATTTCAATTTTTTATTTTGAAAGACGAAATATGTATTCAAATGTCGTATTATTGTTCTGTTGGGTTTTCAACCTTCATAATATCTTATTTCCTTGTCGTTAATATAGAAGTGGGGCTTAAATTTTTTCGTACATATTGTTTAGATACATTCAACAAAAAAAATGTTGCTGCCAGACCGTAGAGGATCAACAAAAAACGTTCTTCCGTTCTGTGCTATTATAGTTTTTGGTTCTTTAGAACCGACAAGGGAAATGGAAGCAAAATGCTTTTAAAAAATCGAATAAACCTCTGCGCAAATAAGCGACATTAAAGTAAGCCTCGTTTTATATATCACGCTTCTCCCGTGCAGAAGAGATCTTCAGGCCAATGAATTCATTGGCTTTGTGTTCAACTCTTGTTTTTTTTGTTTTCAAGTACAACTTCTTTCATGGTGTTTCTTTTATTTTTCTTCTATTATTTCATATGATTTTTCAAAATCCTTTTCTGTTTTACCTGCACACCATTTAAATGTCGATTCAGTGTTTTATTTTTATATTGATGGGGAATTTCATTGCAAAAATATCTTGTATCAGTTCAATTTCTTTCTTTCTTTAATCCACTCTCCCTTTTTTTTTACTCTTTTCTTTTGCAAGTATTTCCTACTATACTCATATATTTAATTTCATTGTGATATTTCTTTTAAACTTTGTTCCATTTCTAAATTTGTCTTTCTATTTTATATTTTCTTATTCAGTTCTTGTTTTGTTTTTTTAATCGTTTTTATTTCAATATTGCTTCTTTTATTCTTTCTTTTTTATTTATTAATTTCTTTCTTACGTTCAACCTTTTCTTTCCTTTCTTTAATCTCCTATATCCTTTATTTTTTTAAATTTTCATTCTTTCCTTCAATACATTATTTCCTTACTTTTATTCTTAAATTTCCTACCGTCTTTAATTTCTGTATATCGTCCATTCTTACTTTCTTCTTTTCTTTCTTTCATCATTTATAAGTGTGTCTATGATCCTTTTTCTATCATTATTCCAGTCATTCTATCATTTTTGATTCTTGTTCGTTTTGATCTATTTCATTATTCAAATTATTACCAATAAGTTAAAAATAATTTTCATCATAAATTGTTTTTGCCATTCTTTTCTTCAAGCACTATACCAATATCTCCTTTCTTTTATGTGCCCTGTTCTTTCAGGACGATCAGGTCTTTCCACGTTTCCCTATCCCTGGTAGCTTTTAGCACACCTTCTCCTGTTACACTATGCAACGCTCGTTCCATCATCCATCTGATTAGGTCATTCAAATATGTTATCCGCTGTTTTCCCTTGTCTTTTTCCCTCTATCTTGCCTATTAGTATCAGGTTCTCCAAGTCCTCTTTCCTCATTACATGTCTCAGAAACTTCAGCTGTCTCTCCCTGATACTCAGTATTAATTTCATTTTCGTTTACATCATTTCCAAAACCTAATCATTGTTCATATGCACATAGCAATCCACTACTGTCTTCTTTGTTTCTAGCAAAATTGTCATGTTTCTTAATACTTTACTCAACTTAATACAGATAGAAATGCACGCAAACTCCGCAAAATCTATGTGCGTATATATATATATATATACATATATATATATATATATATATGTATATGAACTTTAATCCAAAAGGAAAAGCAGGAAAGTAAATCCCAAAGACCCGATCCTAATTAATATTAATATTTTAATATTAAAAAATGATCCAGGTGGAGGGCTCAATGTAATTAATATTTAAATTACAGAGCCAGTTAAAAAATAAAATAAATTTCAAAGTTCAAAATCGTTGCATGATCATTTTTACATGAAATCCTGGATAGGGAATTCATGTAGAAATGTTCATACAACGGTTTTGAACTTCGAAATTTATTGTATTGTATATATATATATATATATATATATATATATATATATATGTGTGTGTGTGTGTGTGTGTGTGTGTGTGTGTGTGTGTGTGTGTGGATATATATATATATATATATATATACGTATGCATGTAAAAATATACATATATATATATATATATATATATATATATATACACATATACATTTCCGTTTTTCTTTTTTCTTTCTCTTTCATTTATATATGTATTAGAATTCTGTAAATCTAGATCTCTTTTGCTGTCGTTTATTATGATTTCTACTTTCTATAAATTGCCTAGAAATCCTTCTTTCAAAATTTACGTATTAACTCCTTTTTAGCATCTTTTTGGTTCTTTCGAATTTTCTTTTATTTTTGCATAATTCTTTCTTCCACCTGCATCGCTGTTTTGTTTTGTTATGTTTTTACGTATTGTTCAAAATCGTAATCATTTTTCTTTTTTTCTTTCGTTTAAATATATTGTTTCGTTTGGTTTTTTAGCTTCTCCACCTATCGTTAAATTTTATTCTCCCTCACTTTCTTTTTTTCACTCACTTCTTTAACATCTATTAAATTAATTCTCTACTTTCTTCCATTTACGCCAATTAAAAACGATTTCACTTTTCTCCGTTTTATGATTTCCTACCGAATTTCAATCCATTCGACTTTTAAATTCCATGACTTTCCCTCCCCTTCATTTCTCTCCCTTCCAGTTATTCACCTGTATTACTTGGTTTCCATTCTTATGTTCTTTATTTTCAACATCGTTCTCCCCTTTTTCGCCCTCCTGCAGTGCCATCGTTCAATATCCGATGTATTTCCTTTCTCTTATTACATTCGTTCCAAAACAATTTTCTCTACTACATCGAACGATACAAAGCATACAATGTTCCGCCATTTAATGACCCATGATGACTCACTAAAAGAGAGTCAAATACACAGTAAGTCTTATCTCCAAAGAATAAGGAGATGGAGATAATGTCGGGTAAATGAAGAGAGACAAAATACATTATTTTGGAAACTCAGCTCCAATTAAATCAAAGTCCGCTCTAAGGATTGTGCTATACAAAAGTCAAGTGCCTTCACTTTCGTTTTGCTAGACTTATTATTAATTGACAGAGACAGATTATACTTTGAGGAAAATCTCCACGTTTTAGACATGTATAGTTTTCTGTTTCGTGATGTTAATTTTGAACGATATGTGTTTAGTACAAATCTTTTGATATGCGCTTTATCAAAAGGGTGTAATTCATTCGATTCTTTGATATTTACATGGTTTGGCTTAAACTGGCAAAACAACAGATTAAAGAAAATATCGGTCATATTCGGATTTACTAAGAATGATTTGCAAGAATAATTTTCAAATTCAGACTGCTATATGTATGTTGTTAATTTTTTAAAAACTGATCATTATCTGTAAAGATCTATTTTATTGGTAAAATTAAAACGGATTGAATATTTTTGTACTAATATCACAAAATTTCTAAAGACACCGATATTCAGATAAAGTAAAAGAAATAATTAGTTGCTCATTTTAATGCGTCCTTTTACATGCTATAATCGCCACGTGATGTATTACGCACAAATAACCTAAATGATATTAATGTGTGTCTTCTCCCCAGCTATGGGTTAAATAAAAAACAGATTGTGTTCTATTTTAATCAATTATTTCACTTAAGATTTGAAGGCTGTCTAGTAAATAGAAGAACTAAACTGAAAACCCTCCAGGCGAGCCACTATTATTCTTTTTCAAGCAAATCAATCAGTTGAATTTCTATCATTCACTTACGCACACATACCTTTGGGGAAAGTATTAATGATTGTCTCCCCTTCAGTTGTGGGTGAAACTGGTTTGGTTTTTGAGGACTGGTTTGGTTTTTGAGCCTTGGCTGGCACCCAGTATACTGCAGAAACAATGACAATCTACTGCGGGGTAATCTTCTGCCCGGTGAGTCATGTCTCGAAAAAGAAAATGCCCAATATGTGTAACACGTATGGCATTTAACTGACTGACTGATGTAAACAATAACCAGTACATTATTTAAACAAATTAGTCATGAATAAGACTGGTATCCAAAACAAATTCCTAAGTGGCAAGCATGCAAATTGATGTTATTTTTTTTTTACTAATTTTAGCATTAATATTTTCAATATTAAAAAAGAGATATTACAGAAAATATAAAATAGATACAAAGCACTAACATAATAAAATTTTATTATTAATTGATATTAGAGTATATACATTTTATAGTACTGAGCGCAGTCTGAAGTGTGGTTTTCTTCGTATTGTTTGCCACTTGGATGACGAGCAGGAGCGTCCAGCTAAATTTTGCCATCAGCTGATGCCTAATTGCCTTGTTAGTTGTTCTCTAACTTCGTAATATATTGTTATAATCTTTTTCAAAGCTCATCTTACTCTGCTCCAATGTTCAGAGGGAAGAACTTGAGTGACATTCAGCACCTCCATATCCTCGTAAGTCTAACATCTTTTCAACTCATTTTCAGTTATTTTGAGTCTGCATGTTACAATGGATGGCAAAAGAGGCTAATATAAATACCATAATATCTTACTTGTGGACGAGAATCTTTTCAAATCCTTTATCCTTCAGCATATTTCAGATTTGAGGTTTAACAATGATATCCTCCTTGAGCTAAACAGTGCTGAGAACTAGATAGAGAGTTTTGCAACACCATTAAAAATCCGAGCTATCGATAACAAAACACAACTACTTTTGCTTTAGCATTTTAAAATAATAATTTGAACAATTTCAAAGTCAAAAAGATTATTTATTATGATGTATGTTAAATTTTGATGTGAAATTCAATACTTTATGTGCCATCTTCTATTTTTAAGAACAAGATTTATTCGCTTTGGCATAGACTCAATTAGTGATTTTAAACAGTTAGATCTAATAGAAGTCAACATTTTTGTAGGACAGCTTCAAGTTCAATTCTTGTTGTTGGAGCAGCTTCACACACTTTTAGTTCCAGTATGGACCATAATGTTCGATGGGATAAAGATCAGGTGAATTACCAGGCCAGTTTTGCAGAACTCTGAAGTTATTGTCCTTGAACCACTTTGTCATAGCTTTTGTTTTATGGCAAAGTGCACCATCATGTTGAAACACCACATCTCGATCAGCGTAGTGTTCTATCAAAAATGTTGGTAGTCTATTTTTGATAGTGTCCATATACGATTCCTTGTTATTTGAAGTTCATTTTTCTTTGGGTACAATCACTAATTCTCCGACGCCATGAAAGCAGAAACACCCACAAATATGAACGAAGTCCGGATGCTTAACCCTGGATACCACACAGTCAGAGTGGAATCTTTCTCCGACCCGTGTTCTGACACGAATTGATCCACTTGTTAGCAAAGCAGCTAAAAGGTGATTCATCAGAGAAAATCACCTTTTCCAGTCTTCTACAGTCCAACTTTTATGAATTCGACAGAAATTTATTCGATCTTTTATATTTTTTCGTGACAAAAGTGACTTTCTGGCAGGGCTTTTTGACGTCAATCTTTTCGTCAAAAAACGCTGCCGTACTGTGCAATCTGATGCTTCCACGCCACCGCTGGACCATTCTTTCAGTTACTGCTGACTACCGACCTGTCGATCAGACAAAATAAGTCTCACCATTCGTCAGTCATCTTACTCTGTAGACATCTTTGGAAAACCACTTCGAACCACAACTTCGATTTTTCTAGTTTTTTCCCATTTCTGGACTATTCTTTTGACCGTTACTGCATGGACCTGCTCCTGTTTGACAATCCGACGACAGCTAAGACCGACTTTGTTTAAAGCAACGATTGCAGCTCGTTTGGATTCGAAACAATGACCTTTTTTCAATTTGGATCACAATTAGATGTACAGAATAAATAATGTGGTTTTAAAAAAAGAATTACTGTCCAACTCTTTTCTCTCTGCTTTTCACTTCACTCTGTCTGACGAATACGCGGTTCAAAAAGAAAATATGTCTAATCTCTACACTCTTCTTTTTCCCCCCAGAAAAAATATTCCTTCTCATTTTATATAGTCGAGAACTAGCCCATGGAAATCACTTGAATTTTGCATAAGCGAATTAAACACATCCTATTTATTGATTATTCATGGTTTCACTCACTTTCAGGATTCAAAATTATCTGGAAATATACTTTTACATAGTTTTGAAAATCTTTTGGCCATAGCTGTACAAGGTTTGCAAGTGGCCTTCATGAAATTCTAAATTTAAACGAAACTCGATATAAAGAGAACAGTGAAAAATCCTGGTTATGTCTACATTTTTGGGTTACACAGATACAAAAATATTGCTAGATTAACAATCATTCTTTTAATTCTCGGATCCACTCCAACTGCTTCCAATAAAGTGAATAAATTAGAGGAACCACTTGCTTATTAATAAAGATTTCGATAAATTGAGGCTCTTACCGGACTTTATTTCTACTGCTTTTACATGATAGTTTTCAGAAAAAGTTGTATATGGCCAGACAACTTCATTAGATTAACTGGAACAAAAGAAGAATACAGGGATATGTATTTCCATTTTGCAGGCGCACAATCTTCGCACTTCACACATAAGAGTCTCTGAAAACTCCGAACAGTTTTGTGATAACGAACTAAACAAAAGAGTGCTTTGCATTATCACATGCTTTTAATGTTGAAGGGTCAAACACATTGTTCCTTGACCTAAAAATGCTGACCCATTCATCTGTTGTTGTTGTTAAGTTCTTTAACATTTTCCTGGTGGTTCTCAGGGACTCACTGTCATTCGCTCATGAATAAAAAAATTCAACAGAAGGGAGCGAATTATTTCCATATATGATAAAGAAGATCTTTATTTAATGTGGGTGGGTAATAGGGGCCTGGCGAACATCTGAATGAGGAACAGAGCTGGGTGTTTGGGATGCTTGAAATTTAACAAAAGAAATATTGTAACAAGTTAAATTTATGCGCAAACCTAACACTAATCTGCATGGGTTTGTTGTGTTGCAACTCACACCAGACATTAGGTTCGTTCTCAGAGCGCATGTTATTTTTTTCACACAAACGCTTGTGGCTTAACAATAAGCCTACAAGCAGATCGTCACCCATGAAATTAAACCATGACATTTTTGTAGCCGTAAGTACATTTTATTCTCTGCTTATAATCTACTGCCATAAACCAGCGAGGCAGAGAAGAAATATAAATGAAGGGTGGTAGAGAGTCTAACGCGCGTCATCCCTTTTGTGTTGATGCGAAACGAACTTCTCTTCGTTTTTCATATTTGTGTCTTTCGTAGTACCCACTGTATTATAGATAACGTTGTTCTTTGTTAATCATCATTTTCTTAAAAGGTTACTTAATTTCATTCAGTGAACTTCTTTGTCAGGCTACTTGACATGGTACTTGTGCCATCAACTTCCCTAAGTTGATACTTATAAGGAAAATAAATGGTCAGTTGTTTTTCAATTAACAAGATATCGGCTGAGACTGATTCCGATACAGTTCTTTTAACATAATGGCTCCAGCAAATTGAAAGGCAACTTTCTTGCCATTAAGTAACAGTTAAAAACAGATGAGTTTTATTTAGTGGTTTTCATCGGTTTAAATTTTACAGTTCAAATTTTGATAAGTATTAGATGTAGGTAACTGTGTTGCGTTCTAATAATGTTCTAAATTCCCCACATTAAGAATGAATCAAATTTATTGAAGTATTCGCGGTTTATTATACTTCGCGATGTATTTGTAGAGATTGAGTGCAACGCAAAGTTTATAACAAATTAAAAAAATATTATAAGAAATTTCTAAAAAATTTGTATTAATTAAAATTTTACTGTTCGCAGAATATATATTTAAGAATTCAGTAAAACAATCAGATTTTTAAAAAAAAGTTAAAAAAAAGTATCCTACGAAGAAAATTAGATATTTAGTAACTCAAAAGTTTTCATCACATTTTTTTACAACAGATTTATTTTATAAAAATATTTAAATTTTATTCGAATGTTCCAAATTAGGGTGGGGATAGTTTTTAGAACGTTCCAGATTCATTTTAGCATTACTTTTACGAATGATTACAAAAATTACGTCGTTCTTCTTCAGTCAACCGTCTTTTAATAATTTACAAAATGGGGAAAAGTAAAATAATTGATTACGCCCTCCATAAACGTTATGCTGAGCATTATACAAATGGACATCGTTATAGGAAGATATTTAGTCAGTTAAATTTGCAATTGAGTTCAGCTGTTTCGATAATTCTTTACGGAAATGATTGTTATACCTTTCGTTTCAAAAGAAGGGCTATCAATCCTAGGTACGGAACATACGAGATTATTGGCGAGAAATGTTGGCAACGAGCCCCGAGTTACAATATATATATGTATATATATATATATATATATATATATATATATTATAAAAATACTTTAATCAAAAACGGAAAAGTAGGAAGGTAAATCCCAAGAAAGTAAAAAATGACGGTTAAGATTTGAGAAAATTTTCGTCACAAAAAATTACGAAATTAATTCATGTCTAAGTTTAGATTTTAACTTTTAGATAGAGTTGTAAGTGAAGAAATGGAAAATTTAGTTTCGTCTAGCTAGTCTTTTATTAGTTTTTATTGATTTTTTATTTCATTTTTAACTTTCTCTCATTTTATTCTTATTTGATTTTCATTTTGAAAGATGGACCGTTGCTGAGGAGATGTAAAATCTCTCTTAGAGATTTTATGTCGAAATGTTTATTCAACATTTTTGAATATTGAAAATTTATTATATTATATATATATATATATATATATATATATATATATATATATATATATATAAAAGAATAAATACACATGTGTGTGGGAGAGATGTGTTTGTGAGTGTCTTTAGCCAATTAGTGGTAGTCTGATATAACTGGTGAGATTCCAAATAGTAAAACAATGCTTCTTGAAAATGTAATTTGTCCCTAGTATGACTTCAATTTCCTTGCAATAAAGATACAAGGAAATGCCCACCAATATATAAAGAAATGATAAATTTCGAAGATGACATGACAAATATAGTACGAAACTTAAAGTTTAAAAGACACTAGAACAATTTTCAGAAGAACATTATAAAGGACAAGAATAAAATAATGAGCACTAACAAAGTATTCATATTGGCTGACAAAACTACAAACATATACAGAATGGAACCCACCGACTACAATAAACTTATAACTGAAAAGTTCACACAATCCTACAAGAAGGCAACCACGAACACAATTAACACGATAAACCAAGAAGTTAAACATATAGATTAAATTAATAAATAATTAAAGATAGATGAATAAATAAACCGATTAGCCGAACACCAAGCTTTCATAACAGCAAAAGACGACAAAACCAACTTCGTAGAAAAACTTGCATTCCAACTAATCAACCCTGCGAAAAGCGAAATAAGAAAAATCAGCAAAAAATTATTAGAAACTATCAACACCAACTTAAGGAGAAAATTAGGTCTTAACCAATGGAAAAACACCAAAGTTACCATGGAGTGGTTTACAACAATAAAAACAAGAACAAAGCCAATTTCAACTAATTCGACATAATGGATTTCTACCCATCCATCACAGAAAACATATTAAATAAGGCTATACAACTGGCACAACAACATATAAAAAATTACGGACAAAGATATTAAAATAATCATGCACTACCGCAAATCTCTACTATTCCACAATAATGAACCATCGACAAAAAACAAAACCACGATTTATTCAATATAATAATGAAGCAGAGACATACGAATTTGTCGACATACTCATTCTTTCACACCTAGCCAGAATCCTGGACAAACATAACACGGACTAGACAGAGATGATGGACTTATCCTGATAAGAGAACACAATGGTCCCAAATTAGATAAATTCAGGAAAAAATAGTAAGCGTTCTAAAATCCATTAGATTCAAAATAGAAATAAAAGCAGGTATAAAAACAGTAAACTTCCTAGATGTCAACCTTAACTTGTACAACAATACATACGAACTATACAGAAAAGATAATGAGGATCCAACTTACGTACACACATCCTCCAACCACCCACAATCAATGATCAAACAAATACCCATATCAATCAGCCGCAGACCATCTGAAAATTCTTCTAACATACACGTTTTCAATAACAAAAGAAAGCCATACGACGAAACACTAACAAAATGTGGATACAAACAACACCTACAATATACACCTCCGCAACGAAAAAGCAAAAACAGAAAATAAATATTATCTGGTTTAATCCACCATACAACAAAGCAGCCAAAACAAACATAGGTAAGACATTCCTGAACTTAATAGAAAAACACTTCTCGGTGACAAACTAATTAGCAAAAATATTCAACAATAACAACGTCAAAATTAGTTACAGCCGCACAAAAAATATTACACAAATAATAAAAAGCCACAACAAAAAATTAACAACCTACAATAATGCAACCAAAAAGCTCAATGCTACTGCAGAAACGGAACTACAAGTCCACTCCAGAGAAATTGCCAGCAAACAAACATAATATATAAAGCCAAGGTAGGTGCAAGCAACAACACAATGTACTACATCGATGCCACTGAGGGATCATTTAAGAAAAGAAAAACAACCACAATCATTCATTCTCCAAAAGAAAATACTTGAACAGCACTACACTATCCACATACGTATGGCGTCTAAAAGACAGAAATATTTCACAAACAATAAGCTGGAAAATACTGAAAAAAGCACCTGCCTACAACAACATTACGAAAAAATGCCTACTTTGCCTACATGAAAAAGTAGCAATTATATCTCATAACCAACAAAAGAACTTTCTAAACACGAGATCAGAACTAATTTCCAAATTCAAACATGAAAATAAATACCTATTATCACAATTTATACCAAACAGATAAAAAAAGGACCGCTGATACCATAATCCTATCATCTATTCTCTAGATCAAACTACCACCATAATAATTGGATTTATTGTTTTTATCATCACACCACCATTACTAATCACTACTACAGCTTTCTAATAACTATTTACTGCCACAACTGTTATTATCATCAAATATTACTATCACAGTATAGTCCGCAATCATCATTAACGTAAATTACCCATCTCTGTCGTAGTAAAATTATATACACCACACAAAAACACTAACAAGCATTACAAATTAGAATTTCTACCATTTAATTATACTCAACAACAAAAAATAAAAAAAACAAGCTAATAAACGAATTTAAAATAAAAAATAACAATACAGCCTTAAATAAAATAATAGCAAGTCTTACCTATTATAGTTTTACACAGAATCCATCATACATACATATGTACGTACGAGAAATCGACAACTTTCCGCGCGTTGACATCGCTACACTATTCGAATACACAATCCGAATGCGTATGTATGTGCGCAACGGCACACATTTACATATATATTCCGAGCCCCACACGATTCGCATATATATATTTATGCAAGTCCCAGTGGACGAACGCGCATGTGCGTGTTTCTTTGCGCGCGTCAATGGATGTACAAATATATATATATATATATATATATATATATATATGTGTGTGTGTGTGTGTGTGTGTGTGTGTGTGTGTGTGTGTGTGTGTGTGTCTGTGTCTGTCATGACGACAGATTTTCCCCCACTTCCACAAAAATACACGAATACACGCAACCCTACATATAACCAATTTTTTAAACAAATTAATCAGTTTGTCTGACGATCGCAAGGGCGTGCAACCCAGGGTAACAAACTCACACCTATCTATAATAATATGTCTGCTCTATCACTGATATTTAGCGCATTTAAATAAGTACCACGCATATATAATATATAAATAATATAATATATATTACAAATATATATATATATATATTGATATTTAAAATTATATACATACACTTTTCACACACACACACATACACACACAAACACACACATATATATATATATAGAGAGAGAGAGAAATATATATATATATAGAATGATTACTTCCAATAAACATTTAATTTTCCTTATAAAAATACAAATTTTTAAATATAAATACCGTGGGTTCCATTTAATCTTTATTATTCTTTTCATGTACTTTAAACGAAACTATATCTTATGAGTTTAATCAGTTTGTTTTTAAAACATATCTTCTCTATTATAAATTAATAATTTCAATTTCGTAAGATCATTTTCCTTTGGTAGAAAGAGTAGATAGTTTTAATTCTCCATTTGAAAAATAATAATTTCTAAAGAAAATTTAATATTTTATCCAAATATTTACATTTATGTATTAAAATCATTTTCTGTCACAAATCCTCATTTCTATCTCTGACGAAAATCATTTGGATCAAAAATAAATTTCCTCCCCAGTGAATTCTAATGAGCGTTTTTCTTACTATTCACCCGCTCGAAATTCATGCTTAGAATTTATCCTCTTTTGATATAAAATAAATAAATAGATAATATTTTTAAAAACCTACAGAACTACCTTCAGTAAGTAATCATAAGCGAAACAGAAAAAGACGAAGATTACCAGCACACAATATTTCCAAGCAATAAACACCTGACATCATTATGACCTATTTCTTAATCTTATCACGTAGCAGACGATGAAGACATATTCATACGCGTCATGACTCGTTCAACATCTTCGATATTAGTGCTTCTTGATTTGATTTTGTTTCCTCTTGTCAATTCAAGCGTTGGGAATAGCTTCTACGTTTAGTTCAATATTTACATTCTCTGTGCCAATGAATGTTTGAGAATATTGTCGGGTTTGTTAGAATTAATGGCTTGACGGTTGCGGAACAATAACGCTTTAAAGTTTCACTCTTGGGTAGCCTACAGCCAGTCGATAACGATATTCTCTATAAAGAAAATAAGCAATAAACTAACTGGCTGTGAATATTAAAAATCAAAGTGTGTAGAACACACATTAAGGACAATACTTAACATACGTTTTAACATACATATGTCTTGAAACCGACATGTCTGACCGGTTACCAGTACTTTCTGTGGTAGACTGGTTGCCAACCGAGACTACAGAACCGAGTATGTTCTGCTATTTAATCCAAAGGTGGTCGGAGAAGAGACAGAATAATATTTGCGCTCATTGAATGCAACTCATTAATGTGGAATTTGAACTCGTCTATCCAATTTCTCGTTCTAATACGATATTTACTGTATCACAACGCACATCTAATATTCACAGTTCATTTAAAATGATATATAAATGATATATAATTCTATCAATAAAGAATTTAAAAGAAAAAACTAGACAAATATCAATGGGAGAAAAAAATCATTTTTAATCATTTCACCCCGAGCAAGGCAGAAATGCCACTGATGAGCGGGAGGGGGGCTACATAACTGTAGAAAAGAATGAGGAGTACAAATTAGTTAGAAAGAAGCAATAGAAAGATGAGAAAGCAGGTGCGATGACAGATACATAGGTGGAGAGAAAAGGAAGGATATACGGGGGTGGGGAGAGAGAGCTAGAGTCCAGTGGTTAATAGATGAGTATTGACATTGCATTTAAATTTCTGGAGGTTGTAACCGTCAGGAAAGCAAGAATATGGGAGCGAGTTCCACAGACGGGAAGTGCAAGAGAAGAAGCTGCAGGAGTAGAATTGTCGTCTGCATCTGGCTAACCTGACTGTGAATGGGTGGGACCCAGTTGCCAGTCTGGTTGTACGACTAAACACCTGTTGAGGAGGCACCAGTGATTTAAGTTCGTTGGAGCAGAAGCCATGAAAGTATTTATAGAACAGCCATAGGGAGGCCACATTTTGACGGTGGGGAAGTGGCTGCAGTCGAGTCGCCAGATCAGTACCTATCACATTACAGACTCTCCTTAGGGACCTTTCGAGAATACTGAGGAGAACGGCAGGGGCGCCTGACCATAAATGGCAGCAGTACTCCATGCACGGACGGATGGTTGACTTGTATATATGCAGGATGGATTCAGGCGGAAAAAACATCCTGGATCGACATAGTGACCCAACCTTCTTAGCAGTAGATTTAGATATGGATTAAATATAATGGTTCCATTTGAGGTCTGAGGAGAGGACAAGGCCGAGGATGCGTAGTGTATTGCTCTCCGGGAGAATCACTTGGTCCATGCTTATGGGAAGCAGGAGAGGTTGCCTGTAATGGTTGACAGACAGCAGCTTGGTCTTAGACGAATTGAAGTTGACAAGCCACTTCTTGCCCCAGTTCAACACAGAGTGTAGATCCCGATTATGTCTGTCCGCCACGACAGGTTTCTTACTGGTGCCGGAGTATATTGTAAAAGAATTCCACATAATTTCGTGTATGAGTGGTTCAATATTCTTTCAGTTTGGTTTCGGAGGTATTCAATTTAACTAGCCATTTGTTTTTACCTATCCCGAAGTACCGCCAGTCCCAGCAAGCGAATATCCACTCCAGAAAGAATTCTGCGTTGAGAGAATCTGAGTGTAGGTATGAATCCAAATCTCTCAATTCCACCAACTAAGGGTTCGACGAGAGTTTCTTTGTCATATTTGCGTTGTTTTACCGTTTCATTGCGGCAGAGTAACTGAAGTCAGAAAAAATTTATAACTACAATTTTTTTAACCACCATTCATAACAGCAATTCTGGTTTGTGTAATAACGTCTCTTCTTTTTTTTTTTTTGAAGCTACTCTCATCTATGAATGATAGGTGACATATTTGACAATGAATATGGACGGAGGTAAGGAAATTGATGAATTTCAACAATGGTAAATCATAGGATAGCATCAGTGTGGCAAGTCAAATAGAGGAAGGTTTTTCCAAGGTGATCATCAAGCGGTTAATAATATGTAAAGAACTTTAATGTAAAAGGCCATGATTGTGTGAAAAAACGTTTAGGAAGACCAAGCATCGTGCATGAGCGAAAGAAATGTGAGCTGAAATTATAAGTCATCAGAAACCGTCGTCAGAGCGTCAAAATATCGCCATATTTTATCAAATCGATGAAAAATTGAATACAAGCACTGAAACTAGCAAATGGAAATCCTACTCCATACTAGTCCCAAATACTGTTTATTTATATTGAATTGGGATTGTGTAATTACATTTTGAAATTAGATGTAGTTTATTTCTCCAGTCTAAAATCATTTTAAGACCACTGTATACACGAAACAGTGTGAGTTCTAGAGAACATACTCGTTGAAAATTTTCTACAGAATTATAAAAGGATTTTAACAATAAATCAATTAGAGTGCAAGTTTCAAGCGATATTTAAAATGAGATCAATCGACTCATACTGCTAATTATTTCCCCGGATATTTTGAATAATTTAGCAAATTGAATTTTGTGGGCGGTAGGGAGAAGAGAACTTGCATAACATAGACGCACCATCACAATCCTTGTCAAACTTGATCGATATTAACTTGAAAAATATAAGGGCACGCTATATTACCAAATGTTTTGACATTAAGGACAAAGACGGACTATGTACATTGAATTGAACAACCACTATTGCCTTCTGATTCCATTAGCGAAGAGGAAGATGGATTTGGACAGCTTCTTCCCACGAACAACTACTATATGAAATGTATCCCGAGAGGTTGTTCATCTGAACAGTAAATTCGTAACCGTAAGTGCCATACACATCTCCATAATATGAACTTAATTAAGAATCCTCATCGTATATTTATACGAAAACCTCATTAACAAATATTATACCTTTTGTGTTTTACGGTTTTTTATATTTAGTGAACATTTAGTAAAAATTATTTATTCTTCATTATATTCGATAATTTACTTTTATCTATCTATCTATCTATCTATCTATCTATCTGAGACTGTTCATATCTATCTATCTATATATCTATCTATCTATCTATCTATCTATCTATATATATATATATATATATATATATATATATACAGACAATCACTGAATCAGAAAAATATAATTAGTGAGATAGCAGATGAGCATTGGGGAAGGGTAAAATAATTTTCATGCAATGCAATTTATAATCATTGTAAAATTTAAAAGAATTTGGAAGTACACATGTAATATAACAATCTGGCCCCACCCGAGGAAGGCTGATGCAAGCGAGGGTGTTTCCGGTCGTTGAAAGGAACGGATGTCGTTTGACCTTATTTCCGGCAGCAGCGGAAATAACTACAGAGGCAAACAGAACAGGTGTCTCTGAGAATTACGTGGGCGTGCGTGGGCGAGGCAAAACCGGAAGAAAAAGTCCCGGTTCTGGAAGATTATAAAAAGACCTCGGCACACGGATTCGCCAGTAGTAGAGGAGCAACAGAGATCGGCCGGTGAAGAGAGACACAACAGATAAGACTACACTCCCGTCAACCCATTAGAAGCGCGCTCTCTCAATTCTCTGTTCCCTATTCTACACGGTTGATCGTCATTAATAAAAATATAACTTTATATTTTTATATATATGCGTGTTTGTTGTTTGTCGATATATAACAGACGCATAATTGGTGCCTAGTGACTTGCTGTTTTGAGACAACAAAACAGTTAGATGCGAGCTGGTTGCCACGGCGACGATTGAAATTCAACGGATTTAAAACTACCAGATAGAAAGAAAAAAGGAAGACGAAAATAGAAGCAGCCGCACGACTATAGACATCAGCCAAGATGGCAAATCTTGTTCTGTTGGTCCTGCTGTTTTTTCCTGGATTGGACGTAGCGATTGAAAATTACCAGAACGTCGTATTTATTGAACAGAACGAGATCTCACTGTCACGTGCGAGGTGGCTGGTGACATTTTCGATCAATCTGACACCATACGACGCTGCGTTCCAATCATTGAAGGGATGCATACAAAATGTCCAGTCGGGCGCAAAGGAAAATTTCCCACAGGAATTCCTTGGGGACGTCACATTCGAAACATTGATGAATCATGTAAATGATGAATTTAAGCAAATTGTAGTAGAACGTGAAAGGCTGTTATTAAAATATAAAGATTATAGGTCTATGACTCGCAGAACTAAGCGGTCCGTGTTGCCCTTTGTAGGAAATGCTCTTAGTTACCTTTTTGGAGTTATCCGTTGTGAATAGTACTCCGGGGTCATCGGGTGTTCAACACTCAAAATGTCTCTGCGTTAAACAGAGAGATGTCAACAAATCAGATATGCTTGGATTCGAATCCAGAGGAAGTAGTTCAAGGAATGGAAAACATTGTACAAAATAAGGAACTACGAGTCACGGGTCCATTTTTTAGACTAAATTAATATAGATGAAACCTCTAATCCTCCACAAGTAAATTGCATGCGGATTAACGTTGGAATCAGGGTAATTTTCTTCATTTTCTATTGAACATTTCTCGGTCAGACTATGAATGATATGTACTGCAGATAATGGCCATTTTTCTGTGTTCAAACATAGTATGTTTGAAATTAAATTAAATTAAATGAAGTTACATGTGTAACAATAAACTCGAGGAGAAACACGCATGGTGTTGGTCAAAGGTCATTTACTCGATGTCAGTTTAGAAACTGGGGCGCGGTTACCGCCTATGATCATGTGGTCGTGCATCGAGGCGTCTACGCTTATGGACAGAGTCGAGAAAGAAAATGAACATTTTTAAGAACTTTGCCCAATTCTGTGAAAATGGATATTAAAAAAAAAAAAAAAAAAAAAAGGAACAATGAAACATCGAGCTGGTAGAACAATTTTCACGATGGACACGAACATTGT